>JZKD02S1448238.1:527489-551171 GCA_000966675.3 Picea glauca
AAGTACTCAACGCCTTGAAAAAGAGATAATTTCAGATAATAAGCCTCTTCGAGGGGGAAACCTCCTTTTACCCCACTTAAATGTTCAAGTACAAGATGATTTAAAATGAAAATGTTTCCTTGGTATATATAGGAGACTAGGAGGTATAATTACAGCTAATGGCCTAAAGATGACATAAATAAAATAGAATTACTAATATAATATGCCCCAATTAAGGGGTAATGAGCCAATATTAGGGCTTAATACCAATCTTCCCATTTCGCAATTAGCTCTGAGTAGTCTTCATCTTCGTGTCCATTGGTTCTGCAGTGAGAGCACCATGGGCGTCTCGGTTGAGGAAAATCCCTAGCCATGTGACCTATATCATCAAATTTGTAGCATCTAATTGGTCTTCTTCTCCTGGTTCTTCCTCCTATGAAGTCTCCTCTGGCCCCACCTCCTCATCCTCTTCCCGTTCCTTGAGGGGTTTCATCCACCATGAATGATGTTTGATCCAATATGTCTGCAGGTTAATCCAGTGCTCTACATTGATTCATAACATGCATGGTAGATGCATAGAACTCACAATGTATGGTATTAGGTACGGTATAATACTTATGAATAATAGAGAACTCCCTTGGTGCATTCCCATGAGTTCGACATATCTTGCAATACTCAACTGACTGCGATGCCTGATTTCCTAGAAAGGTATGATACAGGGTTGGGGTATGGAATGGTAAATTCACAGATACTTGCACAACTCCTCCCGTGAGTCTAGGTGAGGGTCCCATTGGATTTTGAGGAGGTCCCATTCCCCTCATACATAAAAATTCGTTCACCAGATGCCCCTCTATGTATCATCCGATACACCAAACTTGAGGTTGTCCTAGTATGGGTGTTGTGGGTGGGAATCCCTCCTACGGACTTAGAATTTAATGTCTCTAATTATGCATGTAGAAAATGACCATTTCAAAGGCCTCTACTCTTTCCTATTCTCCCAACACAAAAACCCACATTCATGTAATACAAAGGTGTAAATGAGATTCGGTAACTCTACCTTAAGTCCTTCGTTTGATGTTGATCCCTTTGCTTTCACTCACTCTTTGATTGCAAGCCTCCTCCCAAAGCTGACCTACATTCACACATGAACAAACAAAAATCTGAGAACATGCATTTCATATACTAATTGCTGGGTTAGTTGTGACAATATCATAAAATAAGCATTAAACTTGAACACATGATATGGCGGGATGGGAAAAGTATTCCTTTTTGTATTAATATTCACAAGAGTAAACTTACAATATGTGGTTGGCACTGCTCCTCAAAATGGGTCATGGGCTCCTCTTCAACTGTCCTCCAACTGCTTTTCTCTATACTTCTCTTTGCACAAGGATGGCTAAAGATTGGGACAAGGGGAATTCTCAATTGGGTATAGTCTCTTTACTATGAGTTTCCTCCTTTCAAATGGGACCCTTACCCCTTCTTTTATAGGATAGAAGGAGCTAGGTATTTGGTCGAATGACTAGCCATGCATGACCGAAAGGTTTAGTTAACTTGCCCAAAACCATGTGTTCCGTCAGCAACTTTCATTTTTCCATTCTTTTGTAGGTACACATGGGCTATATTGGGGCAGCTAGCGTGTACACACGTGTAATAATGGAGCAGGGTGCATGGGCCTTTATAAAGGGGTTTTTTAAGAAGAGTTGATCAGTAGTGTTTTGGAAAAGAAGGAGTCTGATATGGCCTGATGCTAGGTAAGTATGTCTGGTGAAAATTAGGGTTATAACATATGCTTGCTAATGTGTGAGGTCATAAGAGAATTTGATGGTCGAAATACATTATCAATATTTATCAACCTACCAAACTAGTGAGCCCAGGGACCAGAATTTGGGAGGTGCCATCTGCAAAATAAAAATTGTCTCACCGAGGCGGGCATACCCATGCTCGGGATGAAATAACATCATGGATACCAATAAAATACATTATATATCCATGTCATATAACTATATAAAGTGCAGTCATGAGAAATACACAGCGGATCTACATCTCAAAATAAAAAATATATACATGTATAGTATCCATCTTCTAGAAGTTGATAAGGCCTGATGGTTGGAGATGAGGTCTTCAGAGCTCAAGAAACATATTCAAAATAATAAAAACTTGGGTAGGATTGTAATATGAGTTTACAACTTCACTACCTAGAGGTCTTCAGTGGCTCTTCGGTCATGGACTAGAGAATCTTTGATGACCATACTGAAGGCTTCATTGATTTCAAACAAAGACTTGATTGGACTTTCGAGATGGTCGGGAATGAGGGTAAGAAACACAATGCAGAGGGGCCAACTCAGGCTTGGTAAAAAATTCTCTTGGACAATAGCACGACAGATGATGAGACTCAGGCAGCATGACATTGACATAAGTTCATGAGGCAGGAGGCGACACAAACTCTCCATATGTTTGGAAGAATAACCAAACGTAGGAGGACACAACTCTATGTAGAAAGAACAATTTCCTAAGGTCATATTACATCCCAGAGATTGAATACAAATGGAAGGATGTGATTTTTCCAAGGGCAACTCATTGTGCTGCCAATAAAAAGAAAATACTTTTCCCTTCCTCTTTTTGGGGTATATTTGTTTTTTTTTTCTTTTTCAATAATTTTGGAAAAATTATAAAAGAATGCTATGTTACATAGGAGGAATGAGTGTTGCAAACATACAATTTAGAGGCGCAAGGACAAGACTGATGTTCAAATCAAGAAAACTTGGAAAAAATCCCTCCTAGGGCCAAAGGTGTCAAGACGGAAAGGCAAATTGCTACAAGGCTTGCGTATAAGACATGTTTCAGATGGTTCGGTTGAGACAAACATGGAGCCAGCATTAGGCCAAAGACGCAGGTATGCAACAATGATTAATAAGACACACAATGGTAACATCCTTCGATGTAAGTTTAACGAGCCCAGAGAAGGCAAGATCGGTGGTTTTTCATATTTAGAGAGTCTAAAAAAATGTAAAAGGAGACTTCGATGGGGTACCTTTTTTGAAGGTAGTCTAGTTGGTTCGAAAAAGAGGTAAACTAGCACTGACAAGATGTCTATTCAAAACCATTTTAACGAGTGTGATAAAGACAAGATCACTCGACATTTTTTTCATTTTTAAGGATTCTGAAAAACGATTAACTATGGACTCTGGCAGGAATGTTCTTCTGGACCATTTTAACGAGTGTGAAAGAATAAGGTCACTCAACGATCTTTTCAATTTTAGGGAGTCTGAAAAGAGCTTAACTATGGACTCAGTGGGGGTTTCTTTTTCATAAATTTAGTCCCTCGGGCCCGAAAAAGTCTTAAAATTATACCTGAGAATACTCTTCTATAGATTCGAGGTCTCCAGAGTATACCTTTGTTCATACAGTTGACTGTCCGGACCGAAAAAGGGGTAAACTACCATTGGATAAACGTGACTTCAAATTTCACTTTAACGAGCGTGAAAGGCCACAAGATCGCTCGACAATATTTTCATGTTTAGAGGGTCTGAAAATGGCTTAAAAGAAGACTTGTTGGGGGCTATGAATCATGTATGAAACTAGTTTAGGTAGAGCCTCCTGCTAGGCTCAGACCAAGAGTCTCTTCGATAGTCAATTTGGAAAGTCTCCCAAAAGGGAAGAAAACACAAACCATGGTGTAAGTCCTCCCGCGGTATAGAAACCGTAGTCATGGCTTCAAGGATAGCCTCATCTGAAGGCAATTCAAAATCTGAGAAGTCATGCATGCGAGGGTCGACAGTCCCAAAGGGTGAAGTAAAATGACCATATTCCATATGATGATGGAGGCTCTGGCCAGGACTGGTGGAGTCTATCAATGAAGAATCACAAGCACAAGGGCTTGAGGATCTATAAACAATGAGATCAGACTCAGAAGGATACTCAAGCCCACTTGGACCAAGAGGGGGAAGTAAGGGCTCCCATGCCCCCATTGGATAGACCAATGGATCAATTGTTGATTCCAAGTCTCGAGAAAGAAAACATGATTTCATAGGTTCCTTCTCAGAAGCCATTGGACATCGAGGATAAGATGCCACATAATTAACCCATGGCGGGGTAGAGTCTACTTGAACACTAGGAACATATAAAGGGGTAGTCTGAACTAATTCTGAATTAGGGTGGTGATTATCAGATGCCAGCTGGTCGATAGTGACAATGATTCCATTGTGAGGGAAATGCATCACCCAAAAAAGCGTAGACACCACAACGTTCATATCATATACATAATCACGCCCGAGAATCATATTGAAATCTAATGGGCCTTGCACCATTATAACGTCAACAAGGACTGTCTTCCCACCTAGCGAGATAGGTAACTGAGGAAGAACCCCCAAATATTCACTAGGATCTCTATCAAAAGCCAATAGTTCACGCAAAGAAGACACAATCTCGGGAGATCCCAAGACTTTCCAAACTGAGGAGGATAAAATACTTACAGAGGATCCTTCATCCATGATACATCGATAAATGTTTGTTGAATTAACTTCAACCCTTATTTGAAAAGGTGCAGAAGAAGGGAGACGAGGCTCAACAATATCATTCCAATCAAAGGAAACCATCCTAGGGCTTGGAGGGGGTGTGCTATGAACGAGAAGAAATCCCCCTTGTGATGAAAGTATTGAACCAAAAATGCTAAAAACATAGTCGGTAGACACGTCACTCCTCAAAAGAAGAGTGGGATCATCTGATGACTACATCGACATGACCACTTTCGCAACCAATGACTGAATAGGCCACGAGACTACATGGTCTAAAGGCACCTCAACCCCCAAAAAAGGAGTGGGATCAGTCGATGACTACATCGGCATGACCACTTTCTCAACCAATGGTTGAATAGGATGAGAGACTACATGGTCTAAAGGCACCTCACCCCCAAAAAGAGGAGTGGGATCAATCGATGACTACATCGGTGTGACCACTTTCTCAACCAATGGCTGAATAGGCTGAGAGACTACAAGGTCTAAAGGCACCTCACCCCTCAAAAAAGGAGTGGGATTAGTCGATGATTGCATCGGTGTGAAAAATTTCTCAACTAATGGCTGAATAGGCTGTGAGGAAACCTGAGAAGAATCAAAATTAGAATATATTGCAGATAGGGACCACAATCTTTGTACCTCTAAAATTCCAGGGCAGAGATGAGTAAGGTGATCTCCCTTGCAAAGCTTACAAGGGAACTTAGGCTTACGTCCTATCTGTCTAGGTTTCTCAATAGAATCAATGTCCCCAGCATGACTGGCAGTGGCTGGTTTCAAATCTCCAGCATGACTTGTAGAGGTTGGTGATGGGTCGATAACATGACTCGTAAAGGCTACAGACCTATTGCCAGTATGACTAGTAGGGACTGGACTTTTTCCCCCAGCATGACTTGAAGAGGGTGGGTGTTTTCCCCCAACATAACTTGCAGAAGCTAGGTGCTGGTCTTTAATGTGACTTGCAGAGGTTGTCGGCCTATCTCCAACATGACTCATAGAGGTTGGTGATTTCTTCTTCCTATTCTTCCTCTTTATATTTCATTTGGACTTTCATTTACTAGTAACTGTACTTTCACCAAAGGTAGGAGAAGGAGGAGGAGAAGACTTTTCTAATGAAGAAACATCAACGGGGTGCCCATGAATTAAGGTTCTTAACTGAGAAGTGTCAAGAGAATTTGGGACATTTGGAGTGGTACCCAACCAAACCGGTAATCCCACATTCAACCCAGGAATGTACAAAGTGGCCATCAAAGGGACACCAACGTTTTCGAAGAAAGGAAAAGCACAAGAATCCCCTTGCGAAGGGGTTCCTTGGTTGGTATCGTTAGGAACTTTAGCCATGAATATTTTATGTAGAGTTTCTCCCCTTGTGGGATCATTCAAATCCATAAAAGTCTCATACACTGACTTTGAAGAACCAATGTTATCAAAACAATGCCTATAAAGAGGTGGCTCCACGTTTCTAAGAGGAAGACTGAAAAGTCCTCTCAACCAGTGGAGTGGGCGGTCTACCACCCTAGGTCAGAGACCCAAAGCCATGACTGAATAACTTACTATGGAAAAATAGGGAGCACAGAAAACACACTAAAAGTTCCCAAAGGCAAATCAAGCAAATGACTAACTAGTTGGAAGAACAGTTACACCAACCAACACTAGAGAAACTTACCGGTGCAAGTGAAACTCGAATACGGAAGCACCCTCTGGGTATACTCTGCAAAGTGTGGCTTGATGTCTGCCCTAGGTACTGCATTATATCCCCACAGACACCTATGTAAGTCCCTAAAATAAATGCATCTAGGTTGCCAACTCATGAACAATCTCTAGGCGGGTATAGTCGATAATCGGGTGGACCGCAATGAGCAGGGTATCAAACCCAAAACATATCATGGGTATCGAAAGTAAGAGTTCCAGAAGATGACTGAGGACCTCAAATGGATTTGAGACCCACGAAGCTCTATGGAAAATGTGATCAACGGAATCCCAAGACAAGTCCTCTATATGTGTTCCCCACTATGCTTGGTCTGGCTTTGGAGGGGTTATCTCCCCTACCTTTCCTCACACGACCTCGTGTTTAGCCCCTGTGTTAGAGGGGGGTCCCGGATAATTTCCATGTTACTGGAATTCTACACTCCTTAGCACAGACTCGTATCTTTGTTTTAACGGCCTTGGAGAGTTTCCTCTCCAACCTAATTCAAGGCCCTAACCCTAAACTAGTTGATGGACCCTACAAACATAAAAGTCTAGTTATTTTTAATTAGCATTATTTTTAAGGCTTGATTTACTGAAACTGATATTGTTAAGACTCTTGCATAAAAAATAAATGATAAGAACACTAGAAAAGAAGGATTATCTTTCTCATTTTTCTTTTGAAATGCTTTTAAGATGAGAAGAAAACACAACACTATGCTAAATTTTTTTTCCTTTTCAAATAACAATGCAAGGCAAATGCCAAGAAAGAAAGAGAACTAACAAGTTATTTTTTTTTTCAATCAAAGTAGAAATAACAAAAGATTCTAAAAGAAACTGATGAATGCACGATTCATGGCCCCCCATGGCCATGAGGCAGAATTGTTTTTCAAAATGAAACTCATTTTTCTTAAAATTTCAAGATAAAAATAAGTTAAAAAAGATAGGAAACACAAGAAATATTCTAAATGAAAAAGAAATCTATAATAGAGTCCAAACCTAGGCTAAGTTGTTATGACAGAGACCACATTCAGACAAGAAATACCCTGGGAAGTAAAAACTTGACAGGGAGGAGGATGACTGCCTCCAAAAGCTTTTCTGGACAGGTACACGACTGTCTCTTCAACAACTAGCGTGCATACACAGTCTGTAGAAAGGTAGGGCAGGTGTTCATGCAGGCAGGCCCACTACAGACCATGTGTGCCTCTGAAATCCTTCAAAAAAAAGAAAATAAGTAGCTAAGCTTTAGCAGAGGATACTGGTATTGAACACCAACACCCCGTAAAGGTAAAAAAAAAACTTACTTTGACGCAAAGAGGAAAGAAAAATATAGTGAAACAGTTAATCCTGAGTTTTTTACCTGACTATGGACTGTTCAATCAGATACCTAGAAGGGCCCAAAAGATCCCTTAGAAGGATCACTTCTGCAGGGGAGGGGATGATTGCCTCTTCCTGAGAAGAATTTGTTGGGTTCTTAGACACGCAGCTAGCACTTCATCAGCGGGCATACATATGTGGGCTGACTAAAGGTAGGGCACATGCATACGTGTACTGTCCCACTACAGGGTGCATATGCCTCTTAAGACTCTCAAAAACAGAAAAGAAATAGTCTGGTAAGTAGAGCATGGAAGACTGGTATTGAGAACCAGAACCCCTGAACACTCAGATTTCTTGCAAAAACTCAAAAAAGGCAGTAAAACCAATTTCAAAATACCCAATAAAAAATCCCCAAAGAACCCTAGAGACTCCCCAATACGGTTGCCAATTTAGTTGTGGGTGGGAATCCCTCCTACGGACTTAGCATTTAAGGGCTCTAATCATGCATGCAGAAAATGACCATTTCAAAGGCCTCTACTCTTTCCTATTCTCCCAACACAAAACCCCACATGCATACAATACAAAGGTGTAAATGAGATTTAGTAACTCTACCTTAAGTCCTACGTTTGATGTTGATCCCTTTTCTTTCACTCGCTCTTTGATTGCAAGCCTCCTCCCAAAGCTAACCTGCATTCACACATGAAAAAACAAAAAGTTGCGAACATGCATTTCATATACTAATTGTTGGGTTAGTTGTGACAATATCATAAAATAAACATTCAACTTGAACACATGATATGGCATGACGGGAAAAGTATTCCTTTTTATATTAATCTTCACAAGAGTAAACTTACAATATGTGGTTGACACTGCTCCTCGAAACTGGTCATGGGCTCCTCTTCAACTATCCTCCAACTACTTTTCTCTATACTTCTCTTTGCACAAGGATGGCTAAAGGTTGGGACAAGGGGAATGCTCAATTGGGTATAGTCTCTTTACTATGATTTTCCTCCTTTCAAATGGGACCCTTACCCCTTCTTTATAGGCTAGAAGGATCTAGGTATTTGGTCGAATGATCGACCATGCATGGATGAAAGGTTTAGTTAACTTGCCCAAAGTTGTGTGTTCCATCAACAACTTTCCTTTTTCCATGATTTTGTAGGTACACGCGGGTTGTATTGGGGCAGCTAGCATGTACATGCATGCAGTAATGGAGCAGGGCATGTGGGCCTTTATAAAGGGTTTTTTTAAGAAGAGTTGTTCCGTAGTGTTTTGGTAAAGAAGGAGTCTGAGATGGCCTAATGACAAGTAAGTATGTCTGGTGAAAATTAGAGTTATAACAATGGGTATTGTCAATTCTTGAATATTCTCTATTAGTGGAGATTTTTTTCTTGTATTTGTACCACATTTGCATCCATTGGGGGTCTAGTCACCCTTAGGCTCCCTGGATATCCTTCCATGGATTCAATCTTCATTGATTGTTCCAAGGCACCTGTCAAGGTGGCTATCCGTTGTTGTGTTAACGAGATTCACGTCAGAGGTAGGAATCCATGGATATACCACTCTCTTTGGTCATCTTCATGAATTTGATGCATTAGCCTCCCAATAGCATCCTTAAACTTATGAATATATTCCCTGGCTGATTCACCTTCTCTCTACTGAATTTTGTGCAACTCATACATAGCTTGTTGTTTTGACCGAGGTAGCTTAAACTCCACTATGAATTTTATCCGAAATTGGCTAAGTGTGAATGCCTGTCCTTTCACTCCTGGTTTAATATCCTTCATGTACCATTTGAGAGAATGACCTCTCAAGGTAGTCTGGAATTCAATCAGTTTATTTTCATCTAGAGCCCCTCTGGACCTCCAAATCTCTCAGAAAACAATGTTGCTCAACATCCTCGTCTCCTTTACCCAAAAATTATGGGTATCGAGCGATCGATCCTCCCAAGTTTCCATCCATTGTTGATCTTACTGCTCCTATCAAAGTAAAACCTAATGGTCATGGTTGCAATATACCATGGGAGCCCAATATCCTCTTATTATCGTGCTCACCAGTTGTGATTGACTAACTAACTGAATTGAAATAGGAATAGCATAAGAAGGTAGTATATAATTTACCATTGGTATAAAAGACACTTGGGGGATGGGTGATTCGGGGCTGGTTCCACTGGATTCTGGGAGGGTTTCTTTGATTTGGGGGGTCTCGTTCTCATTATTTGGAGTGGTCTCTTCGTCTCGATTCCTAATATTTCCTAGTATTAGGGTTGAATCTTCTCTTTCTTCTGTAAGATCCATGATGACTTGATCTTCCCTTGCTTCTACCCATTCTTCTTATTGTTCACCCTCTTGGAGAATTCTTTCTCTATGTGCTTCTCTCTCAGTTAGTCTTTGGCTAGCCAGTATTCCTTTTCTTCTCATATTACTCAACTCTTCCTTCTTTCCTTCATCGACTTCTCATGGTCTGAGTTATTTCCTCAACACCTCGGACTTCTTTACTTCTTTCTTTATCTGACCTCGCCATCAATTCTCAACTATGGATACTATTTTCAAGGCTCACTCGTTCCTTGTGTCCATTTATTTTTTCTCCCCCATTTATCAAAGAACCCTCTCCCCTTTCTTAGGCCATGATCCCACCCCAAAGTTACCCCACCCAGAGCTTGGGTGTTTATGTTGTCATGTCAGTCGGGGAGATAGTCAACATCCCCTCCTCCATCAAGAATACCGAGAATGTCTCTAAATAGTCTCCCCCATGCATATTTCTTGAAATTCATTTCTCCCTATAGGTTCCCTTATGAATCATGTCTCGACAACGGAACCATTTTTTTGGCGTAGAATTGATCAGACCAAGGTCATTCTTATGTTACCAACAAAAGGTACTGAAGTAGTATAGAGCATTGTCATTTTCATATTCCTTGAAGGGAAGAAGTCTCACCCAAAGCGCAACCAATACGAGGAAAATAGGGAAGGGTAAGAAGAATACTTTGATAAATACACACGATCTCAGGATCATTGTTAATCATGCACATGATATATTAAACCCAAAATTGTCTGAACATTCCTAACCTAGATTAAAGAAAACAGAGGTGCATTGCATTCATAAAGAAGTTATATCCAATTAAGTATATCTGACATACATATAATACGAAGCAACATTCAAGATAATATGAAGCTAACAAACACAATAATTTCAAAATTTCGGTCTCTCTTTGTATTAGCATCATATGGTTCCTCTCTATTGTGTCCATTTCATCACTTGGGTGAGCAAAACAATGAAACTTGCATGCCTATTTGGGACTTATAGACAAGACAAAAGTTCATGAGTGGGTTAAAAAAGACAAACACATGTAATAAACAAATAAACAAACTAAAAAAGCTAAGAAAATAAAAACTAGAATGCATGAGAAACTTAGAACCATAAATAATCAACCAATGACCAAGATTATGCCACCAATGGATAACTATATTAGTTGGAAAAACACCGTAGATAAAAATGAGTACTTATGGGTCCCCTCTTCCTCCTTCGGAGGGATCGTGAGTTCCCTAATGGAGAGCTCTTCTTACAATGGGAGAAAAATGGAAAATGATGAAGAAAATAAATGCATATTCCCTTAATAGGTGAGTGGAATGGCCTATTACAATGATGATTGAATACTCCAAGGAGAAAAGAGGATTCTCAAGGGGGGATTGAGGTGGCATAAAAATACTAAGAAGATCTTGGTTTCTCAGTGCACCCATGGCTTCCATTTATATCATTTCTTCAAGGAAAAATACAACGGGTTCTTGGTGTGAACAAGGGGCCTTTTAGGGCACCCTTTAGTCCTTGACGAGCCCTCCATTAGGATTTTGCTCAGATATGGAGGTCACATCAAGTTGAGAGTTTTTCCATAAGTGGTTCGGGGGGAGAGAAGAACCCTAAATGTGTCATTCACAGGAGTGTGCAACTTTTCTCTTACATAGTCACACATTTGGCGCATTGTGTGCTTCTAGGGCTTTGTTGGCCTACACATTGTGCACGTGCTTCCTTTAGTGAGTTTGTGCATGTCAATTTTTGCCCAATTGTATATTTTTTCCTTTTGAAATGCATTTTAGTGTTGTAGGTGAACTAATTTTTGTTGGCATTTTTGTATTTCTGTAACCATTTGTGTGCAATATTGAAGATGAAATTTCAGTGATAACATATTCCCCATCATGTGTGAGGTTAGGAGCATACATATATCCAAAATACATCAATGTTTCTTATACTGAGAGTGCCATTGTAAGGAAGAGTGTTGATAGGAACTGCAAGAGCAATCCATCAGAGAGAGAGGGGAAACTGTGGGACCCAAACCTTTCTCTAGGGAGAAAAAATAAAATATGTATAGAAATGAGGCGGACATGCCCCATGCTCGTGTCATGTAACAAAAATGTAAGACAGTAACTGAAGATGTATGATGGTGTAGATAACTGCAGTTCCCTCCAGGGTGGTTGATAACGGAAGATGACAAGTCTGAATGGTGAACATACTCTGAAGTGAGGCAAGGACGCCTGTAAGAAGTGTTGATGACTCGTAGGCATTGATGGCCTAACAAATTCAAAGGTCTTCGAATGGTATAAAACAATTGCAATAGTCACATAGTAATACCCATCGTAACATGATATTTTTCTGAAGTTGAATGTTATGGATTTCAATGGAATATAAGAGCAATGATGATTCTCTCTATGTCGTCCGAAACTCCTCATTGTAAAGGTAATGAGAGTCAAGATATTGTCTCCCTTATGAAAACTGTGTTGATGTCGAAAGAAAGGCATACATGACTCCAATAAGTAGAGGGCTTCATGAAATCCACTGAGATGAGATCAGGTAATGATAGGGAACATGAACAAAGTCAAGATGTGGTGAGACTCAAGACTTCACTTGGTTGGGGTATGTTTGAAGTATGATTTGCAGCAACCGTAAAACTGTATCTAGTGTCAGGGGGACAACTAGATATGGGTTTAAATTGTGACAGAGGCTTGACAAAGTGGAAAAACTCAGAGATCAGGGGTACATGGAATTTTTGGGATACTCGAGGTTCGTGAACGATGTCAGAGAGAAAAAGGAGAGTGGATTCCCCAACCAAGGGTGACATGGGTTTCATTGCCAGGAAAAGAAGGTCATCAAGGGTGATGACAAAAATATAAGTAAATGATGAAAACAAAGGCTTTTTACAATTACAAAATAAATAAACAATAATTTGGGATGAGTGTACAGATACAGAAGCGGGTGCCCTAGTGCAAGATGGATTTGCCTGTGAGGGTGAAAGTTGTGAAGAGAAATGGTGGAGGTTGGGGGTCCCATGGGAGGGTTTCTGTATGAGGTAAATGAATGGAGGGAAATTCGCAAATGGGAAAACTGATGGTGGATGAGATGGATGGATAATGATACTGCAGAGATGCAGTCAATAGAACCAAGATGAGATAACCTGGGAGCCCATTGGGAAATCTAGCAATATGATGAGAAGAAGTATGTGTCATATTCTCGGAAGTGCATAAAACTATCGGGACTCCCATCCCTAGGGGGTGAAAGCAGCATGAGTGTCAAGTTGTCGAGGGGAACTATGAGTGGGAAAACTCATGTGGGGGAGAGTGATATTGGGTGACAGTACCAAAATGAAGTAGAGGTGATGGTACTACAGATCCGGATGTAAGGATCCTAAAGGTGAACGTCGAAGGGTGTGACTAGGAGATGCAATTGATCTTCAGAGGGAATAATTACATGTTAGTGTTGAACATATACCTGAAGGGGTTGCATCATTTGTGATGACAATGTGCCTGCACACATTAAAAACAAAATACATGACGTGAACAATATCTTATGATAAATAACATATAACATTTATTTGATAATTTTTAACATAAGCATGCATAGCTGGATGTGACGTGAGAAAAATGCTCCCCCGGGGCCAAGTTCAGATGATGACCTGGGCAATGTGACTATGTATATGGAAGGACTATGATCCTGTGGCTGAAGATGGATTAGGAAACAAAGGATCTAGGCTCCTGTAGCTGAGTGTGGAATTTTTTCAAAAGGGACTATAAATGGTTGGTGGTCCCACAATGCCACCTCATTTGTACCCATCGCTATAGTGATTTGATGAGAGAATTTGGAAGAGATTTGGAGATTACAGGAGCTCGAGTCGACCGATCAGAGATTTGTGAGAGTTAGGTTAGTTGTCCCATCCTCCTGCATAGCATGAATTTCATAGATTTGAGTTAGGGAGTGTACGGATGGTTGTACAAGAGTAGTTTTTAGTGGTGGGCCCACTAATGCATTGGAGAAGGAAGAATACACGTGCTCATATGCACAGGTATAATTCCATCTTCTACGCATAATGTGCGGTCCTTCTTGACACAACCATGCATGGGGGCATGGGGTAGGGAAATACAGGCATGCATGACATGCACACCTGTTAAGATGGCATTTGTGCACTGCGCACAAATGTTTCTCAGAGAGTTGTGCATCAGTGCACAGTTGTGTAGAGAACAGGTGTGCATGTGTGTGCACCTGTCGGGGTGATAGTTGCACATTGATGTGTAGTTGTTTCTAAAATAGTTGCACATTAGTGCAAAACTATGAAAAGAACATGTGCACACATGTGTGCACTTGTGTGGGTGAAAGTCGCGCATGGGAGGCAAGGCTAAGGGCGTTTGAAATTTTGAATTTTTTTATGTTTTTGATTAATGATGTAGGTTGACTAGGTGTTTTTGTGTGGATGTAGGTGATCAGCTTGTGACGGGAGAGAATTATTATAGTTCGTTGGAGAGAGTGAGACTAGGATCGTATCTGAGAGGTAGTGAGAGAACAGTCAGGTGTTCGGAGACACTTGGAAGCTTGCGGGTTTCTCAATTTCTTTGATTGTCCCTTGATATGATTGCAATAGTTCCTACTACAATATTTGATATCTATGTGGAGCACTGATCTGCAGTGTTTCATTGTTAGGGGATAGGAGTTGACACTCTTAGTTGTGGAGGACGTGTACTTTATGATGGGGCTCCCATTCCAGGGGATGGCCCTTCCTGCTAACCCCTAGCTATTGGGGGATGAGAGATTGGTGGACATGAAACATCGTTACTACTCGAGACCGAACCCGATGTCAGGTCCCATCATTCATATCGAGGAAATTGATGAGCTCTTAAATTAGTGTATTTCCTCCATGGTAGTGAGGATATACGAATCTTTGGTGACTCAACGGATCATAGGAGGTCAGTTGAGGATTATGGAGAGGGTCCTAGATGGGGACCATTTTTCCTGGGGGCTGATGTAACACTCCAGGATGATGGGGCAAATTCACTAGTGTCAGACCACCGACTCTGGTGACTTTGCGTTTGGGTTGATCTTGGGGGCATAGTTTTTGTAGAGGGTGCCCCTTTTGTGCCCAAGGATTTTGATGGCACCGTTAAGGCCAAGTGATCCACGTTTGATGTGGTGGGCCCATGTGCTGGCACAACATGGTCACCAATTTGTTGTGTTTGTTTCGTCACTTGGGTAAGAATAAAAATGACACTTGCATGCCTATTTGGGCTTGCTGGACAAGACAAAAGTTTGTGAGTGTGTTAAAATATCTAAACACATGTAATAAACAAATAAACAAACTAAAAAAACTAAGAAAATAAAAACTAGAATGCATGAGAAACTTAGAACCATAAACAATCAACCAATGACCAAGATTATGCCACCAATGGATAACTATATTAGATAGAAAAAAACCATAGAGAAAAATGAGGACTTATGGGTCCCCTCTTCCTCCTTGGGAGGGCTCTTGAGTTCCCTAATGGAGAGCTCTTCTTACAATGGGAGAAAAATGGAAAATGATGAAGAAAATCAATGCCTATTCCCTCAAGAGGTGAGTGGAATGGCCTATTGCAATGATTCTTGAATACTTCAAGGAAAAAAGAGGATTCTCAAGGGAGGATTGAGGCATCATAACAATACTATGAAGATCTTGGTTTCTTAGTGCACCCATGGCCTCCATTATAGCATTTCTTCAAGGAAAAATACAACTAGTTCTTGGTGTGAACAAGGGGCCTTTTAGGGCACCCTTTGGTCCTTACCCAACCCCCCATTTAGATTTATCTCAGATATGGAGGTCAAATCAAATTGGGATATGGTTTGTAAGTGGTTGGGGGGCTGACAAGAACCATAAATGCATCCTTCACAGGAGTGCACAGATTTTCTCGTACATAGTCACGCATTTGGGGTTGTTAGCACTAGAAGTCACCTTTAGATTGCGTTGAAGGTAAGCCCAATACCCCTCATTTTATATGTCACAATGAATACATTTAAAGGGGGTCAAATGGGTGCAGACTCGAGATAATATATTTCTAACTCAAAAAACTGGACCAGCATGCACAAGAAGGTGAGGTATTGATTAAATTCTATCAATAAGTTGTAGTAAGGTTGAGTAGGAGGAACAACTAAAGAGAAGAATCTAGAGGTATTGTATGGACATCCGGTCTTCCAGAAGCCTAAGGAGGAATGTTGGTCGTTGACCAAGTTTTGGAGATCCTTGTTCAGGTTTGACCTATTTTGGGACTTCAACGGGTTATCGAAGGTAGAGCGCAAGTCAAAGCAAAGATTGTAGGATCTCGAGCCCTTTTAGGGATTTTTTGGGTTTTGGGATTATGTAACGGGTATGGGGATGTTGTCCCATGGGTTTACCCATGTTTAGTCCCTTTTGTAATGTATAAATAGAAATCTAGGTGATGTAAGTAAGCGATGTGATGCTAGGTACTAAGGGAAAGTGATAGTTGTACATGATTTGTGCACACTGTGTGAGACTTGCAAGGCTAAGTGAAAGTGACTATAAGATACTGTGTAAAGGATTTATGTTGTACCCTAGCTCAGGGAAGGAGGATATGACAGGGTGCACGCATATCTCCTATCCTATGCGGAGTAGGAATTTATGGCTTTGTGCATGTATATGATTGACAAAAGATAAAAAAGAAGACGAAGAGTTGGTGGAAGTAGCCCCAGGCTGGGGGTGAACCACGTATATCATGTGTTATGGTTGCTTTGTGCACTATGGTTCCTTTATAGTTCATATGATAAATGATTAGTATAATGATGTATTCTTAGATGAATATGATAGCTTAGTGCCTAATGATGTGAATGAGATGCTAGATCTGATCTATGTTGATGTGCTTAGGGCTTGAATGTGTTGAATCTTGTTGAATACTGCGTTGCATTGTAATTAGGGTTTATCTGCATTGTATAAAATGGTTAAGTACTAATGAATGACAACTGCTAAGTGCTTTTTTAGAGTATTGTAATCACAAATCTCTATCCACGCTAAGGTTGTAGACACTGGTGTCCTACAACCACCCCTGCCTCTACCTCGGGTGAGAATTCATATGCCTCGCAGGTGTTTCCGAAAGTGCCAGTAGTTAGGGTTTTGTTGGTGCGCTATTGAAGCGTTGAACCCTAGGTATGCCCCCATGCCAACAAATGGTTCTATTGCCGAGACCTTAAAATGTGATTGCTGGGAACTGAGGAAAAGAAAGAAAGATTTGCACGTAGATCTGTTGATTTAGTGCGCAGTATTCTACTTGAATTATGAAGTTTTGTGCTAAGAAAGGAGGCAGATATGAAGAAAAGAGGTAATATCTGAAATATTTTTGCTTTGATAGAGGTAATATCAATGATTTTTTTTTATTAAAGAGGTAAGATCTGAAAGCTTTGTGCTTTGATAAAGTTAATATAAGTGGAAATTTTTGTTTCGAAAGTATGGATCTAGGTATGTTTGATAAATTTTGTCCTAGCCTGAAAACTAGGGCACAATTAGAAGAAAGAAGGGTTGATATGAGTAGATATGATAGAAATAATGAAAGAAATGTTATTCCTATGCATAGAAAGAATATTTGGACTAACAAATGGATGTAGGATCCTAGGAAGATTTTTCTACAGGTTAGCTACCATGATCCTAGTGCGCAGTAAAAGAAAGGTTGGGGATCATTTAATAGGAAGAGAGGATTAACCCTTTGTTACAGCTATAGAAGGCCTGGCCATATTGCTAAGGATTGCCTTGATAGAAGACCTAGTTGTCTTTGTTGTAAATCTATGGACTATGACGTTCTGGATTTCCCTAGAATGATTGCTAAGGTTTAAAGAATGAATATAAGACAAGAAAACTCTGAGAAAGGCCAAGAAACTGAGACCATGGAAGAACCCTAGAAAGAATCAGAGACTGCATTACTAAAAATGAAAGAAACCCTGAATGACCATTGAGATATCAACTTATCATATATCTTCAAAGAGAAATATTTCATAGAAACAAGAATAGGAGACTTCGACATAGACTATGTTTTGGATGAGGAAACACATGTGAATATTATGACAAAAATAACTTGGGAAATTTTAGGAAATCCTGCTATGATTTCTTCATTGGAAGGAATAGGATTATTTAGAGAAATGTTAATAACCCTATGTGGAAGACTTACCCAGATATCTATGAGTGCTCATGGAACTTCGATAGAGGAATACTTTGAGGTTATTAGACTTGTTGAGAACAATGTCCCATTTGCTATGTTACTAGGAAAAACCTGGATTGAGAAAGATCAGACCCGGAGAAAAGAAGAGGAAGCTCTAGAACAGAAAAAAGAAAGAACTAAGGGACTTCATGGCTAAGAGAATAACACACTTACTGCAAGAACAAGAAAACCATTCAAATCTATTGAGGACTAGAAATATGGATGTCGAAGTTGAAAGAACACAAGAAGACCTGAAACACCTATCTGTACAATAGAGTAGAGCACCTACCCCAGAGAGAGAATAAGTATTTCCCTTAAACCATATGAAAGACCATCAACAACACAAAGTTATCATTTCAGGAGAAGATAAGAATCATAATGGGAAGAGGAACCCAATAATGTAGATCACAGGGAAGAAGGATAGAAAGCGCATCAATAAGAAAGCAAAGTTGGAGAAATTACAGGAAGCTACAGAGAAGACTTCGCATAAGGAAGGTCTCCAGAACTTGAACTTCGTCAGAATATCAGAGAAGCTCAGATTGGCACTTCACCATGGTGGAGAGATATGACTGTTGAAGGCATTATAACTGTTAGATTGGAGTTCCTGAATGGTTAGAACAACAATTATGATCAAAAAGCTCACCATCGGACTATTGGGACCATGCCGTAACGGACATAACTGCATTGATGAAGGCTTCTTGTCCATTGGAAGGATCCATTACATCACTATCTACTTATCCCGTCGACTATTGCGTCAAGCACACTTTCACAAATTGTATCTGAGCCAACAAAAGAACTCATTGTTACTCTGTTATGATTATTGAGACCTTTCCATCCATTCTATTGCATTGAGAAATTGTTTATCAGCCTGAGATATCCAATCTCGAGTGTGCATGTTGTACGAGCTTAGTGTTGTGGAAAAGTCAGTAGAGGAAAATTTTAATTGATGTAATGGAAGAGAGAGTGATGTACAAATAAGTGCAAGAATCATCGATGCGAGGAGTGCAAGCCTCCCCATCGAGTGCTCATGGATCAGAACCATCCCGAGATGCAGATCAGAAAAGAACCAGGCATCGAGATGAATTGGTGAAAATGAAGTTAATCCCATCCATCATGCATGAATACCTCCAGCCTCTTGTTGGCATGGTTAATCGTGATAGTGTCCCCAGGGACTTTGACTACACCTTGGTTACTGCATACCTCCCGAAGGGGATACGCACATGCAAGCCTCAGTCAGAAAAAATCATGACACTAAAGATCAATGAATTTAACCTAGGGGATCGCAATAACTTCAGCATGCTCACTCATCATATGTATTTGACTAGGATGAAGGGAAAGAAGTCGAGGATAATCCCCCAACCATGGACTATGGACCTCGTGCAGTCCAACATCTTGAACGTAATGAAAATAACCCATTTTGGAAGATACTAGGAGGCTAACACGTGCGTTAAGCTCCTACTGTCGATCTTCCATGGCATTTATTTGTGGCTAGACAAACACATCACTGTCAACCTAGCACTTGTCCAATGGATCACCGGATTGGGCATGCAGGCACCAGATGCACAAAACTTTTACCCAAGGAAGGCTGTAGACCACACCCTGGTGCAGAAGATTAAAGATACATATGATGATGTGGAGAAGGGAAAGTGAGGCTACAAGGTAGCCTCCATCCAGAATGGCACAATGTGCCTTGCTTTCCAGTTGATTGCTGGTAAGCTAATCCAGAAGAATAGACCCACGCAAGTCACAGGGTTTGTTGTTGACTGCGCAGGGAAATGTGTGGAAGGGATACATATGAACTGGCTAAAGTACTTAGTGAACCAATTAGACCAAGACTACCACGAAGCTCAATATCAGGGCTATGAGTTTCATTTTAGTTGGTTGTTGATCCTCATGGCGTTCATATCTTGGGAGATGCTGGAAGGTGCGACCTTCCATGAAGTAGAGCCTCTGAACCCTTAGCCGCGAAGTTCACTTTGCTATGGTATTCAAGTGATATGGGAAAACAATGGCAGTCAAACGTTGTGTTCCACACCTACTACCTACAGTTAAAGAGGGATATTTAGGTTTTCCCTCATATAATGCCAAACACCCTGCATATGTTCATGTCATTTGTGAAGTTCCATGCAGACAAACATTTTATATACATCACTGCACGCGGAGACGAACACAAAGAAGTACTATAGAGTTATTACAAACTCACATAGAAGGACCTAGAAGAAATAAATAATGAGTGGCCTACAGAGCTCCTTATCCCTACTGGCCCGACAGAATTGTCTGATCCCAAGCTAATCAGAAGCCCAGTGACCACTCTTGAAGGGAATGAAACACCTGGAACTAGTAGAAGGAATAAGACATAAGAAGTCCAGTAGATGAGTAGTGCATCAAAAGAAACTTCTTCAGAATCACCTGGAGGAGGAGGTGATGACGAGGTAGAAAAAGAAGAGAAAAAAGGAAAATAAGATCAACAGAAGCAAGGTGAAGTAACACTGCCACAGAATCCCCCTAATGATGCATATCCATCTCACAAAAGAAAGGTTTCTACCACGAAACCCACGTAGAGGAAGAATTCAAAAGCTAGTAAGACCAAGCTATAGACTGTGATCACGCTCGATGACTTTGACTTCATCATGGAAGTTGTATCAGATGCCTCAGAAGATATTTTGCAGAGAAATGAAGCTAATAAAGAGACCATGTATGAAAAAATTGAAGCAGAACTATGATGGGTACAATAGGCCCTTCACTCCAGTTGTGCAATCTCCACTGCACCCCCTCCATCAGAAGAAACAGAGTTGGGAGATGAGCCTACCCAACTCCACAGACTAGCCGATGTGACTAAAGCCCGCCTTCGTCATGCACAGGAAGAAATGGAACAAGCCACAGTGGCCCTAAATAAAGCACAAGAGGAATTAATAGAGCAACACATGGTTGTGCAACAGGAGGACTCCCTCCAAGCAAAGTTTGAAGAGGAGAAGGTGTAGATCCAACAAGAGAAAGAATAGTTGCTTGGGGAGCAGGTTGGATTAAAAGAAGCAGTCAGCAGATCACTTTTCTTTGTGATGGGCTTAGAGAAAAATGAGGAAGACCCAGTGAAGCATCAAGTAGCACAGCTTGTTGATGCCATCAAGAAGCTTCAACGGAGAATATCATATCTAGAGCTACAAACAATACCAAGTACTCTGTAGGACATGTGAGACCAAAGAGAATCCACTACCCAAAGTGAAGTTGAGAGGATCAGAGCATTAGCTTTGGAATGTCAAAAAATTAGCAGTAGAAGTGCACAGACTTATGAGTGACTTATTGAGGACCCTGAACTGAAGACATTGGAGTCACAGCTCCAGGAGGAAAAGTAGCAAGCAAGGACTGTATGGGAATAGTTGAAGCTCTTTACAATAGTTGAGAGAATGAAATGATCCCAAGAATAATGCATTGTTCAACAACATGTCCATGCCATATAGACAAAAGTCATGGAAGTGACTCAGAATCTCTAGCCAGTCTAGGATGCAGCTTGCCAACTGTTCGAAGAAATTGAAGGATGAGGAGAAGAGTTGGAAAAAGTAGTCACTTTAGTAGAACAACACTTATAGGGACCTGTTGTAACAGATTTTGAAATTTTCCGATATTACTTTGACACCTTCACCCAGACTATCTTCAGGAGTATCGACTAGAAACGTTATTTTCAGGATAATCTTCATATACACCTTTGCTACGAGTGAACCTGGAGACAATGAGGATGGGGTTCGAAATATACAAGTGAAAGGTATAATAATGGTTCTTTGTTCACTTTTCGAACAAATAAAATGCTCCTAGGTATATGTTAGTTCGGGTAGACTTTATGCAGTTGGAAGCTTTTAAGTGATATCAAGTATGTTCTGCAAATACGAGACTTGCAATCTGGACATTTTCTTCATATTTTGCCAATAGATATTGTATTAGTTTTCTGGGATCATTGGAGAAATTGTGGGGGCAGTTTACAACTAATTTCTCAGGAAGAATCTAAGGATCTATGCTCTCATCAATCAGAAGCGAAGAATATCAATGATAACACAGGACACTTCAGCATTTCAATTATCCAACAAGGTCTGCATATGGATGTTCTCTTGGAGAGTTGATCGGATCCTTCACACACAGTGACCTGAGGCTTTGTGTTGTGCTCGGAGAAGTCTTTTTATCGGGGGTTCAATATAAGTGATAGTTTCATTTTTTTGCATCCATGAGACAAATCGGTGAAACGTAATCACATTCATATCTGAAGATGATATACTCGCGTAAGTTCAATCATCAAAATTTGTGGAAGGAGAAAAGCTGCGAATATTACCAGGATGCTGTCACAGATTTCACATGGATTGCATAGACGCATGATTGATTTCCATTTCCTCTTGTCCTTCATGTCGAAAATCCCCGCTTGATGTTCGGTTGAAGATATCAATAGGATTCATCGACCCAGCTGCTGAGGCCTCCGAAATTACCCCAACTCACGTTATCGAGAGAAACGAAGTTGTTACAGTGATTATGTTGTACAGTCTTCTCAAGGTTAACTCAACCATTGTATCTTCTTTGTGTCTGCTTCCCATCACTTCAAATGTCCTAGAAAGAGAGAATTTTAATAAGACCATGATTAAAAAAGGGGCACGTTACAAGAATGACTGGTCATCCCCGGGACTGTGCAGGGGATAGCCGACATCACGACACTATTGCAGACTTGCAGCCCAGATACTCATGATATGTGTAGAGATCGTATGTAAATATTTTTCTGAATTTTGGTGGAAGTCGAGAAGATCTATGGATGGAAGAATATTTTGAAAAACTGTAAGTTCAATGATACAAATGAGGAAAATCCAAAAGTTGCAGACAAACAGTCTTCAAATAGAAATAAAACAGATAATCATGTACAGTCAGAACCTGTAAATATTCAAACACCTAAATATTCAAAATCCTGTAAAAGAAAAAAGAGTTGCACTACAGCAAAAAAATGAAAAAAAGATTATGGAAGCCCCACAAATTGAAAATGAAAATTAAAAATATCGAAGTATACGAGGGAAACCGAGAGGAAGCTCTGAGGGCAGAGAGCTCTTGTATGGAACAGAGAGTTATTTTGAGAACCAGAAATGAAATTATACACAATGACGCGTTTTCTTGAAATTCTGAGATTCATTATGGTCATTTCTTTTGCTATGTCCTCTTTTTGTCTTATTATCTATCTGTTCTTTTGTTGGCCGAGTTAAATATGTTTGGAATTCATTTTAAATGCTCCTTACGCGTAGTTGATAAAAGTTTTGTTTTCATGGTGACTGTTCAGAATTCACTCCTGATTAGTGCTCTGTATCTAGTCATCAGCCTTTAGTTTTTTCTTCCAAAGTCATAGTGAAAATTCCTCCTTGATTGATGCTTTCACTATGGTGGCCCTTTCCTTTTCTTTTTCTGCTATTAAATCATGATCATTTATAGTTGAAAGAAAGACTTACCTTGCCTCATTTTCTGCAAGTAATGGGATCCCTGTTATGATATTCTCTCTGTGGTTTTCACTTGACTCCATGCCCAATGGACTTATTTTTCCTGTATCAACCTCTAGACCTGATTAAACATATTTTCTAATAAGAAATCTGGCCTTCTTACTGTAATCATTGAATATTCCTGAGTAAAGAGCCCTTGGCTATTTAGAGAACTGTCTCTGAGTGTATTAGGTCAGAAGTGCACTCAAA
>JZKD02S1448238.1:569429-598774 GCA_000966675.3 Picea glauca
CTCGCAGTCCAGAAACTGCGCCATTATATTCTGCTTCGCACTACCAAGGTCGTCGCAGATTCCAACCCTATGCAATATTTGCTCAGTCGTCGCCAAGTTAACGGAAAATTCGCTCATTGGATCGTTATCCTTCAGAAATACGACCTCGAGTTCTCAACACCCAAGAGTAAGAAGGCCCTTGTTCTCGTAGAACTTGTCACAGCCCTTCCCTCCGACATACCTAGTACCCCCGTCAATACTGACTTCTCGGACGAACATCTCTTTTACATCGCTTCTGATGATCCTTGGTATGACGACCTTCTCACCTACCTGCGAACCCAAAAGTTTGGTCAACATCTATCATGATATGATCGTCGGCACATTCACCACCAGGCCCCCCGCTATCTCCTCATTGGAGACATCCTATATCGGCGGGGCGTTGACACCATCCTTCATCGTTGCCTGACTATTGACGAAGCCGACAGAGTCTTAAATGACTGCCACAGCGGCGCCTGTGGGGGCCATCTCTCAGGCATCGCCACGGCTCAGAAGATCATCCGAGCCGGTTACTTTTGGCCTACCTTGTTCCACGATTGCATCCATGTCGTGAAACGATGTGAGCAATGTCAGCTCTATGCCAACAAAGCCTGCACTCCCCCCGCTCTTCTTCACCCCGTCATTACTGCAGGACCCTTTTGTAAATGGGGCATTGACTTTATGACTTGTAATCCCCCCTCCAGAAATGGTCACAAATACATTGTTGTCGTTTTCGATTACTTCACTAAATGGGCTAAAGCTATGCCCACCTTCAACAACACCGCTGACACTGCAGCGCGTTTTTTCTTCAACCATGTCATATCCCGTTTCGGAGTACCACTCCAGCTAGTCTCCAATCATGGGAAACATTTCGAGAATGAGATCTTCGTCGAACTCTCATATTGGTTAGGCTTCTCTCACGAGTTTGCCTCACCATACTACCCTCAGTCCAACGGACAGGTCGAGGCAGTCAACAAAGTCCTCAAGACCATGTTACAGCGCACGGTAAATAAACATAAAACCAATTGGCATCATATGTTATTTTCCTCACTATGGGCTTATCGAACGGAAGTGAAGACCGCCATGGGTTTCACGCCATTTCAGTTAGTCCATGGGGTCGAGGCAACTCTTCTCATCGAGTGCGAAATTCCCACCCTTCGCACCGCCATTGAGCTTTTACCTGACACTGCTCCACTAGAGCAGCGCTTGCTGAACTTGGAGTCTCTGGATGAAGATCGTCGATCCTCATTACAGAACAACGAGGCAGCTAAAAAACGATCCAAGGCTACCTTCGATCACCATGTCAACCTTCGATCATTTCGCGAAGGCGACCTTGTCCTTTCTTATGATATCGCTCACGATACCTTTGGTCATGGCAAATTTGAGTCACTATGGCATGGCCCTTACATCATACAACATTGCCTCACCAAAGACACCTACATCTTGGCCTCCCCCGAAGGCCTCACGCTCAAAGAACCCGTCAACGAGTTATACCTCAAGAAATTTAATGCTTAAAACGTAGTCACACTACTTTAGGTTAGTTTTTCTTCTCTAGCGTTTTTTAATCTTTTTTTATCCCACATCTAAACTATCCTGTGTGCTATTGACAGATGACTCCTCCATCAGCATACCACATTGGTTACGCTGACGGTACCAGCCGTTGGACACAAAATCTTGCTTCGGCTGCTTGGGCTCTCTACACCCCTTCACACGAAATGCTACATTCTAGCGGCATCTGTTTAGGGCCAGCAACCAATAACCAAGCCGAATACACTGCTGTCATTGGCCTCTTGACCGACGCCCAACATCATCATATTTGTCACCTTAGCATTTTCCTCGACTCCCAACTTGTCGTTCTCCAGCTCAACAAGGTGTACCGTGTACGTGATCCGTGCCTCTTTCGCAAATACCTGCAGGTTAGATTATTGACTCGACATTTTGATTCCATTACATTTACACATATTCCAAGAGAATTGAATCAGATAACCGATGAAATAACTAACATGGTGTTAGATTGGCATATATCACATCAAGCTCCACACACATAAACATATCATACATCCTGTCACAGCATATCGACTAGACATCATCATAAACATCAACCAAAAACACATGTTAAACACATTTGGATCTCCATAAACATGTATACTCATATATATATACGCGGGCCTCTAAGGCCATCCAAAATGTTTACATACATAAAAATACATCGTCCTGTAGGCCCGTGCCACATCATGGTACAAAAATCGGCTCACCAGCCTAATAAAAAACGGTATACATAATACAAAATACATCAGGGGGCCTCTAACGCACCCCCGGCTGCCCCTCCCTCAGGAGGAGGTGGTGGCCCCTCCCCACCTGCCCTAGGCGGCGGTGGGGGAACACCTACTGGACCCTCCTGCCCTGGGTTCTCAAGGATAAACTCAGAAAGATCAAGATGGAGAAGGGTGACACCATTCCAAAAATATCTCACAAAGTTTGTCCAATGTCGAGATGAGCTTGGAAGTGTGGGAGTAACAGTCGTTGCTGATGATTTGGTGAGCTTGGAACTCCTAGGGCTTCCTAAGAGTTGGCACAATTATCAAGACTCTGTCAATGGAAGGGAAAAATTGTCATATTGGGAACGACCGTGGTTGGATCTAGTGCAAGAGGAGTTCAGGCGGAACACCATAGATGGATATTCATCAAAGCGTGATGATGAAGAGGATGTTTCTTTGACTACCAAGGCAAGGAAAGGGAAAGGGAAGAAATTCCAATCAAAATCTAAGTCTAAAGTCAAGAAGTTGGATTTGTCTAAAGTGAAGTGTTTTCACTGTCACAAACATGGGCATCTCGCTACTAATTTTCCACAGAAGAAGAAGAACAAGATGGTTGTTGGAGCTGCAACTAGTGAGGCTCTTGTCTCACAATTTGAACTTGACTTCACATTGATCGCATGCATGGCTTCAAGTGCATCGGGATTGGTGTGGTATTTGGATAGTGGTGCTTCCTTCCACATGACGGGAGATAAAGAGTCTTTCATTGACTTGGAGGAGAAAGATCTCATAATGCATATAGAGATGGGTGACAATGGACGATACAGTGAAAATGGTATTGGTACCATTACCTTTCAGAGGGATTCAAGTAAACCATTTCAATTGAATAATGTTATGCATGTTCAAGGTTTAAAGAAACACCTGATCTCAGTCACAATGTTGGAGGACAGAGGCTATGATGTTGTTTTTAGCAGTGAAAAATCCTACCTGTGACATAAAGCAACGGGTCAAGTCAAGAAGATATGGATTTGAGTTAAGAATATCTACATGTTGGAGGTAGATGGTTGCAGTGCCATGATAGGCAAGGTAGAAAAAGTGGTAAGATGGGATGAGGGTGAATTATGGCACATGATATTGGGCCATCTTCATCATGGAGCCTTGAATATCATGCAGCAAATATCTACTAGACTTCCAAGGGGAACACTTACTTAGTTAGATCAGTGCAAGGGGTGCACCATGGGGAAGTATGTAAAGTCCACCTTTCATGAAAAGGAGAACTGTACGTCGGTGATCCTGGAGAGAATTCACATGGATGTGTGTGGACCATTCTCGATTGCTTCAACAACAAAACATAGGTATTATGTTATTTTTGTTTATGACTTTTCTCGTAAATGTTGGATATTCTTCATGTAGAATAAGGATCAAACATTCTCAAAGTTTTGTGAGTTTAAAGCATTGGTGGAGAAAGAGTCAAGGAAGTAAGTGAAGACTCTAAGGAGCGATAATGGGGGATAATACATCTCTAACGAATTCAAAGAATTCTGTATAAGAGAAGGAATTCGAAGAGAACTCATAGTTCCTCATAACCCACAGTAAAATGGGGTTGCGGAGAGAAAGAACAGAACGATCGTGGGTGCAGCACAAGTGATGTTGCATGATCAGGGCCTACCAATGCATTTGTGGGTAGAAGCATGAAATATTGCAGTTTATGTGCAGAAGCATTGTCCTCATAGAGTACTTGGCATGAGTACACCTGAAGAAGATTTTACTGGTAATAAACCTGATGTTTCTAATTTTAAAATTTTTGGCTCATCTGTTTATGTGCATGTGACCAAGGATGCCAGGAAGAAGCTGGAACCGACTGATGAAGTTGGGATATTTGTGGGGTACACAGAAACACCCCATAATTATCGTGTGTATTTTCTGAACATTAAGATGATTGTTATGCGACGGGATATAAAACTCGATGAGGGGAAAGCCATGTGGTTGTCGCTTGAGAGGGAGATAGACTTGCATGCAGAAGTGGAACTTTCGGTTCCCAAAGATGAGTCTCGATATGTGGATCAGCCACATGAGTAGGTTCATGGAGTGGAGGAAACCACTCAAGTAGAGCCATCCATCAGAAATGGTAGAAAGCGCACCATAGAAGCTAACAGATTGAGACTAGATGCTGCACAGAATGTAGGAGCCCCTACTTCACAGCGCAGGCAGATACAGTCTCCTGATCGATTTGCTGGATACATGGCTCTCATGAGAAAATGTATTGTTATTGAACCATCTTCCTTTCAGGAAGCAGTGCGGGACCCCACTTGGGTTGATTCTATGGTAGAGGAGTATGACTCCATTGTCAAAAATAGTGCATGGGAAATTTTCCCAAGACTGGTTGACAAATCAGTGGTAGGTTCAAGATGGATCTATAAGGTAAAGAAAGTTGCTGATGGGAGTGTGGAGAAATACAAGGCTAGGTTTGTGGCTCAGGGCTTCTCACAGATCGAGGGGATAGATTATGATGAGACCTTTGCACCTGTCACAAGGTACTCTTTCATAAGATCCATCCTTGCACTCTCAACGCAAATGGGCTAGCGCATTCATCAAATGGATTTAAAAACTGCGTTCCTCAACGAGATCATTGAGGAAGAAGTGTACATTGAACAACTAGAAGGTTTTGAGACCTTTGAAAAAGAGTCTCATGTGTGCAGACTCAAGAGAGCACTATATGGGCTGACGAAAGCACCTCGTGCTTGGTACACTTAGATAGACAACTATTTCACTGGATTGGGCTTCACCAAAAGTGAAGCAGATGCAAACCTATAACAAATTGTGGTGTAGGGTAAGCTTTTAATCATTGTGCTTTGTGTTGATGATTTAATATTGACTGGTGATGAGAAACTGATACACTCATGCAAGGATGACCTTGCAAAGGAGTTCAAGATGAAGGATTTGGGCCTTCTTCATTATTTCCTTGGATTGGAAATATGGTAGTGAGATGGTGAAATTTTTGTGTCTCAAGGAAAGTATGCAAGGGATATACTGAGTAAGTTTCACATTGAGGGCTACAAACCCATGGATACTCCTCTTCCAGGAAACTGGAGGAAAGAGGATGCTACTTATGGAAAGGGAGTGGATGATACTGTCTATCGACAGTTAGTGGGTTCGCTAATGTATTTAGTGAACACGAGACCGGGCATTTGCTATGTGGTTAACCAGCTAAGTCAAGTGATGGTTAAGCCTACCAAACTATTTTGGAAGGCGGGTAAGCATGTCCTGAGATATCTGAAGGGAACATATGAGTATGGATTATGGTACAAAAAGACGGATGAGGTGAAGTTACATGGATTCATGGATGCATATTGGGAGGGAAACCCAACGGATAGAAAGAGCACATCAGGGGGGATATTTAGTATCGGATCTACAATTGTTTCTTGGTACAGTAGGAAACAAATATCCGTGGCACTTAGTTCAGTGGAAGCAGAATACATGGCAGTGAGTCAAGTTGCATGTGAGGCTATCTAGATGAGAAAGATCTTGGTTGGTTTGTTTGGTTCTCATTTAGATCCGACAATGATTTATTGTGATAATCAGAGTTGCATTAAACTCTCGATTAATCCTGTGTTTCATGATAGATCTAAGCATATAGATATTTGGTATCATCATCTCAAAGATTGTGTGTAGCAGAAGATCATGTTGCTTCAATACATTCCTATGGAAGATTAGGATGTAGACATTCTGACGAAGGTGCTCACCAGGAGAAAATTTGAATATCACAGAGACAGGATTGGGGTGAAGGATAATCCCTTTCTTGTTGAGAGGGAGTGTTGAAAAGTCAACAAGAAGCATGTGTCTAATTTATTTTTCCCTTAAATTAATTGGACAATAAATATTAATCTATTATTTCATTCATAACTGAGTGAGTTGGACTTGTAACACAATTATAAGTGTAGTTAAGTGAGTTAAGATTAGTTGTACTAGTTGTAACTAAACATGCACTAGTGAGAGTTCAGTAAATCAGTGAACTCACATGCAACTGAAGATTCGCCATGGTTAACTACATGCATGTCAGATCTGGTGGAGACCCAGTTGAGATAATAGGTGAAAGGGACAGTTTTGCTATCAGTTGTGATTTGATCACACATGCAGTGGATATGATTATGAGCATGTGAAAACTAGGCAATTGGATGATCATTGTGAGAATTCGAATTGCGGATATTGTGCAGAGGAGGCAAGCTGTCTGGACATAGGAATTGGTACATGTATTTGCTGATTTGTGTATGACAGTGTGAGACGATTGTATTGTACTAAGATCTCTTGTATTAGAGTTTTGTATGAGATTGTTTCATGATTCATGATATACATAATATATGATAGTGGGGTTTTTAGCTTTATGATTTCCCAGTAAAAATTTTGTGTTATGTGTTATTGATATTTCACTTTGTGATTGTGGTTGTGATTGTGGTTTAATTTTCCTCAAGAATAATAGTAGAAGAGATTTTGTATTTAACAGTGGTGTATAATTGTTAGATTAGGAGAATCGCAGGAATACATTAAGTGTATCGAAATTTCTACATGCTTTGTGCACACTGTGTGAGACTTGCAACGCTAAGTGCAAGTGACTGTAAGAGATTATGTAAAGGCTTTGTGTTGTAACCTAGCTTGAGGAAGGAGGATCTGGCGGGGTGTGTGCAGATCTCCTGTCCTATGCAGAGTAGGAATTTATGGATCTGTGGATGTAGATGATTGGCACAAGATAATACATAAGATGAAGAGTTGGTGGACGTAGCCCCAAGATGGGGGTGAACCACATATATCCTATGTTATGGTTTCTTTTCTCATTATGGTTCTTTTATGGTTCATATGATTAATGATTAGTACAATGATGTATGCTTAGATGAATATGATAGCTTAGTGCCTAATGATGTGAATGAGATGCTAGATCTGATCTATGTTGATGTGCTTAGGGATTGAATGTGTTGAATCTTGTTGAATACTACGCTATGTTGTAATTAGGGTTTATCTATGTTGTAGACAAAGGTTAAGTACTAATGAATGACAACTGCTAAGTGCTTTGTTAGAGTATTGTAATCAAATATCTATGTCCCAACTAAGTTTGTAGACATTGGATTCCTGCAACCACCCCTACCTCTATCTCGGGTGAGACTTCATCTACCTCGCAGGTGTTGCTGAAAGGGATGGTAGTTAGGGTTTTTTTGGTGCACTGTTGAATTTTTAAACCCTAGGTATTCCCCCATGCCAACAAGGAAGAACTCAGAAAACAAGATCCTCTTGGATTCAAAGTTTCAGAAAAGGTTGAAGAACGTTACAACAAAAATGCAATCGAACTTAAATTACAATATGACCATAACAATCCATATGAATGTTTCAATCATGGACACTCCAGAATTAGAGGTAAACAAGATGGAAAACAAGATGAATTAGATTAAACCATAAGTCTCAAATCCTGTTACATAACCAGAAAACCAGAAGCTTCATCAAAATTTTACAATACGGGAGCCTAGCTCAACCATCAACCTCGACAAAATATCAAAATGGCTACTATATACTCAGAACAATTCGCCACTAACAGCAGAGGCGTGATTGATTCTTTGTATTCAAGGTTTTACATCTGCATGTTCTCTGGAAGACTGTGCATGTAGTCTTCTGTGAGACGCGAGCTTCTGTTAGATGCAATCATGTTTCAGAAGGGACTTGCAGAAGAATCGACTTACTGACAATCCTTCTGGCTTTCCATTTAAGGAGTGAGACAAGGTTTCACCAACCTTCCTCACCTTCATTAAATGTCTTCATCAGGATCAAGATGTCCCAATTCAACTCTTCACCTAGAGAATGTGATGGCATGTCCCTGCTCTTTTCCATTTGGAGCTTTGTTGGATGCTTGTCTGGACAACCGACTGGTGAACGTGGATGAAGGCGAGGGGAGCTGGAGAGATGATGGTTGTTGGACCTTGACCAAGTTTTGGAGATCCTTGGTCATGTTTTACCTCTTTTGTAACTTCGAAAGGTTGGTCAAAGGAAAATCGCAAGTCGAAGTGGAGATCGCGGGATCTTAGCCCCTTTTTAATGTAGTTTTTGGGATTAGGGTTTATGTAACGGGTATGGGATGTCGGCCCATGGGTTTTCCCATGTTTGAGCCCATTTTTTAATGTATAAATAGATATGTATGTGATGTAGGAAGAGACCGATGTGATAAGTGAGAATAGTTGTGGATGATTTGTGCATACTATGTGTTAAGAACTTGTAGAGCTAAGTGCAAGTGATTGTAAGAATCTTGTGTATAGACAGTAAGAAGGCTTTGTGCTTAAACCTAGCTCGGGGAAGGAGGATTTGGCGAGGTGCACGTAGATCTCCTGTCCTCTATGGAGTAGGGTTTTGATGCTCTGTGCTTGTAGAATATTGAGAGAACATAATAAACAAGAGAAGAGTTGGTGGACGTAGCCCCACACTAGGGTGAACCACGTATATCCTGTGTTATGATTTTTTTGTGGATTCTAGTTATTTTCTTGTGTATATAATTTAAGCTTAAGTGCAGTAATGAATGTTTAGATGAATCTAGTATGATATCTTAGTGCTTAAATGATGTGAACAAATGCTAGATATGATCTTTTTCCATGTGCTAAGTGCTTAGATGTGTTAGATCTGGTAGAATACTGCATTGTTCTGTAATGAGGGTTTGGATCTATGATGTGAATAGGGTTAATTGCTGATGAATGTTAACTGCTAAGTGATTTGTTAAGTGGTATAATAACATATCTGTGTGCCAAATAGGTTGCAGACATTTGAGTCCTGCAACCACCCCTACCTCTACCTCGGGTGAGACTTCATCTGCTTCGCAGGTGATGTTGAAAGGGCCAGTAGTTAGGGTTTTGTTGGTGCATTGTTGAAGCATTAAACTCTAGGTCTACCCCTGTGCCAACAAATGGTTCCATTGTTGGGACCTGAAACTATGATTGCTAGGAACTAAAGAAAAGAAAGATTTATGCGTAGATCTTTGCTTTAGTGCACAATATTGACTTGTGAAGCTCTGTGCTGAGAAGAGAAGTATAATTTGAAGAAAAGAGGTAAGATATTGAAGATATGTGCTCTGAGAAAGGTAAGATAAGTGAAATTTTTTGTTTCAAAAGAATGAATCTAGGTATGTTTGATAAATTTTGTCCTAGCCTAAAAACTAGGGCACAATTAGAAGAAATAATATTTGATACGAATAGATCTGATAGAATCAATGAAAGACATGTTATTCCTATGCATAGAAAGAATTTTTGGACTAACAAATGGATGCAGTATCCTAGAAAGAATTTTTTGCAGGTTAGTTATTGTGATCCCAGTGCGCAGTATAGGAAAGGTTGCAGATCATTTAAGAGAAGGAGATGATTAACCCTTTATTACAGTTGCAGAAGACCGAGACATCTTGCTAAGGAATGCCCTGGTAGAAGACCTAGTTGTCTTTATTGTAAATCTATGGACCATGAAGTTTTGGATTGTCCTAGAATGATTTCTAAAGTTGAAAAGATGAATATGAAACAAGAAAACTATGAGAAAGGAAAAGAAACTAAGGATATGATAGAACCCCAGAAATAATCAGAGACTATATCACTATAGATGAAAGAAACCTTGAATGACCACAGAAATATCAACTTATTTGAGGTCTTAAAAGAGAAAGAGTACATAGAAACAAGAATAGGAGACTTCGACATAGACTGTGTCCTGGATGAGGAAACACATGTGAATATCATGATAGAAAGAACTTGGGAAATTTTGGGAAAGCCTGCTATGGTTCCTTCATTAGGAGGAATAGGATTATTTAGAGGAAAGATGATAACACTATGTGGAATACTTACCCAGATATCTATGAGTGCTCATGGCACTTTGACAGAAGAAGAATTTGAGATCGTTAAGTTTGTTGAGAACAATGCCCCATTTTATATCTTTCTAGGAAAAACCTGGATTGATAAAGATCAGATACGAAGGAAACAAGAAGAGGAGGATCTAGAACAGAAAAATAAATATCTAAGGGATTTCATGGCTAGGAGAATAATGCATTTACTGGAAGAACAAGAGAACCATTCAAAGCTACTAAAGGCCAAATATATGGATGTGAAAGTTGAAATGACACATGAATACTGGGGACACCTGTATGTACAAGAGAGTAGAGCACCTACCCCAGAAAGAGAAGAAGTATTACCCTTAAACCTTATGAAATATCCTCCACAGTGTGAAGTTATCATGCCAAGAGGAGATAAGAACAATAATGGAAAGAGGAAACCCGTGATTTAGATCACAGGAAAGAAGGCCAAAAAGTTAAGTAAGAAGAGGGAAAAGTTAGAAAAATTGCAAGAAGTTCCAGAGAATACTTTGTAGAAGAAAGGTTTCTAGAACTCGAACTTCGCCGGAATATCAGTACAACACAGATTGGCACTTCTCCATGACGAAGCAATATGGCCATCGGAGGAAATATGACCGTTCAATCGACACACCTGAACGATTAGGAAAGTAGTTATGGCCTGAAAGTTCTCCATTGGACCATTAGGACTGCGCCATAACAGATGGAGTTGCATTGAATAACGCTTTGCAACTCATTGAAAGAAACCGTTACAAAAATATCTATTTATCCCTTCGAGCGTTGCATCGAGAACACTTTTGCCAATTTTGATTATCCGAGCCTGCAGAGAACTAGTTTATTTTGTGCAGTGATCATTGAGACCTCACCATCCATTTTGTTACATTGAGTATTGTTCACCGACCTGAGATATCATATCTCGAGTGTGCATGTTGGATGCAATTAGCATAGCATAAAAATCCATCGAAGAAATTCTAATAGACCTCATGGCTGAGAAGGTGATGTTTGTAGGCATACAAGCCTCATCGACACGAGGAGTGCAAGCCTCCCCGTCGACTGCTCGTGGATCTGGGCCATCCTGAGTTGTGACCGAGAAAAGAACCAAGCATCGTTATGACTTGGAAATTGTGAAGCTAATTCCATCCATCCTACCCTACTGCATCCCACCCCTGGCCAGTGTGGTGAGTCGTGATAGTGTCCCGAGGGACTTCGACTACACAGTCATCACTGCGTACCTGCCAAAGGGATACAAGTAGTCAGACTGTAGTTGGAGAGGATTCCAACATTGAAGATGGGTGACTATAACCTAGTAGAGTGCAAGAGATATGGAATGCTCGCACCTCACAAATATTTGACCAAGACCAAGGGGAAGAATTCAAAGATCGTCCCCCAACCGTGGACTATGGACATTGTGAGGTCCACTGTCTTGAATTTGATGAAGATACCACATTTTGGAAGGCACCAGGAGGTTAACACATGTGTTAAGATCCTACTATCATGATTCCATGGTGGGTATCTATGGTTAGACAGACGCATAACTGTTGATCCATTGCTGATCTATAGGATCACCAGATTGACGATGTAGGGACCAGACATGCAAGAATTTTATCTAGGGAAGGCTGCAGACCGTGCCCTGGCTCAGAAGATGAAAGACACCTACGGTGATGTAGAGAAAGGGATGTGAGGCTACAAGGTATCCTCCATTCAAAATGGTGCAGTGTGCCTTTCTTGCTAGTTGATTGTTGGTAAGATAGTCTGAAAGAATAGACCCACGCGGGTCATAGGGTTTGTCTTTGACCTCACAGGAAAATGTGTGGAAGGACTACATATGAACTAGGCTAGTTACCTAGTTAATAAGTTAGAATTGTATTGTCGTGAAGCTCAGGATCAGGGCTATGAGTTCCATTTTAGCTGGATATTGATCCTCATCTCATTCATTGCCTAGGAGATGTTGGAAGGTGCGACCTTCCTTGACATTGAGCCATTCAAGCCACTAGCTATGAAGTTCACCACACTCAGGTATTCGAGCGATATGGGGAAAAAATGGTAGTCAAATGCATTATTCCATACCTAATACCTGCAAATGAAGAGTCTTAATGAGTCTTTCCCTCGTATGATGTCGAATACCCTAGACAGGTTCAGGCCCCTTATGAAGTTCTGCGCAGATAGGAATTTTATTTATATTACTGTGCGTGCAGACGAAAGTAAAGAAGAGATTCAGTCCTACTACAAGCTCACAGAGGAGGACCTAGAATAAATCACTAAGGAATGGCCCACAAAGTTCCTTATACCAGTCGACTAGGAAGCACTGTCCAATCCCAACCTCATTGGAAGTTCGGTGGTTACTCGCGAAGAGTATGATGCACCCAGTAGTAGCAGGAAGAAAAAGAAGGAAGATGTACAGGAAATACACAACACATCAGAAGGGACTGCATCAGATTCACCTAGTGGAGGAGGAGATGAAAAAGTGGGCAAAGAAGAGAAAGAAGGGGAAGAAGACAAGCTGAAGCAAGGAGAAGTAACACTGCCTAGGAACCCCCTTGAAGAGGCAGATACATCCAATAAAAGAAAGGTTTCCCCAGTGAAACCTACATCATGGAAGAATTCCAAAGCGAGTAAGTCGAAGCTGTAGACTGTACTCACGGTCGATGACTTTGACTTCATTTTCACAGCTATATCAGATGCCTCAAAAGATATTTTGTATAGAACTAAAGCCAAACAAGAAACCATGTATGGAAGGATTGAAGCAGAGCTGAGAGGTGTAGAACAAGCCCTTCACTCCAGCCGCGTAGTGTCCACTGCACCCCCGCCACCAGAAGAACCAGAGTTGGGAGATGAGCCTACCCAACTCCATAGAATATATGATGTGACTGAAGCTCACCTTCATCGCATGCAGGAAGAAAAAGAACATGCCACAATGTCCCTGAAGCAAGCACAAGAGGAAATCATAGAGCAACGTCGAGTTGCGCAACAATAGAAGGATGACCTCCAAATCAAGTTCAAAGAGCATAGAGAACATACCCAATAGGAGAAATAACAATTGCTCACAGAATAGGTTGGAGTTAAAGAATCAGTTTGAAAAGCACTTCGCTCTATGATGGGCTTAGAGAAAATGGAGGAAGACCTGGTGGAGAGACAAGTGGCAAAGCTTATGGAAGCCATTCAACAACTTCAACAAATAGTGCTACAAATAGTGCAAATCACTCCACAGGAAGTGCAAAGCACTCCACAAGAAGTGCGAGACCAGAGAGAAGCAACTACCTGGAGCACAGTTTAAAGGATAAAATCATTAGCCATGGAATGTAAACAACTAAGTAGTCATAGTGCATAGACTTATAAGTGCCTTACTGAGGACCCTGAATTGAAAACACTGGAGTCACATCTCTAGGAAGAAAAGCAACAAGCAACAATAGTACAAGCGTAGTTAAATACCTTGTCACGGGTTAAGCGAATGAAAAGATCCCAAGAACAATGCATGACTCAACAACAGGTCCATGCCATACAAAGCAAAGTCATGGAAGTGACTCAGAAGCTCCAGCCAATCCAGGATGCAGCTTGCCTACTTTTTGAGGAGATTGAACACTAAGGAGCATAGCTAGAATGAGTAGTCACTTTGGTAGAACAACGCTTATAACTAAGTGTGAATAAGTGTGAATAGTTGTGGATGCTTTGTGCATACTAAGTGTTAAGAACTTGCAGAGGTAATTCCAAGTGATTGTAAGAATCTTGTGTATAGAGAGTAAGAAGGCTTTATGCTTAAATGTAGCTCAGGGAAGGAGGATTTGGTGTGGTGCACGTAGATCTCCTGTCCTCTATGGAGTAGGATTTTGATGCTATGTGCTTGTAGAAGATTGAGAGAAGATAATAAAGAAGAGAAGAGTTGGTGGACGTAGCCCCACACTAGGGTGAACCACGTATATCCTGTGTTATGGTTTCTTTGTGTATTCTGGTTATTGTATTTTGTATATAATTTAAGCTTAAGTGAAGTAATGAATGATTAGATGAATCTAGTATGATAGCTTAGTTCTTAAATGATGTGAATAAATGCTAGATCTTATCTTTTTCCATGTGCTAAGTTCTTAGATGTGTTAGATCTGGTAGAATATTGCATTGTTATGTAATTAGGGTTTGGATCTGTGATGTGAATAAGGGTTATTTACTAATGAATGTTAACTGATAAGTGCTTTGTTAAGTGGTATAATCACAGATCTGTGTCCCATCTAGGTTGCAAACATTTGAGTCCTGCAACCACCCCTGCCTCTACCTCAAGTGAGACTTCATCGGCTTCGCAGGTGTTTCTGAAAGGCCTGATAGTTATGGTTTTTTTGGTGCGTTGTTGAAGCGTTGAACCCCTATGCCAACAATGGCACAGACTCACATGATTCACCTAATGAGTGATGGCCGTGTGGAATGGTGTGGCGGTAGAGCGATGATTGGCAGGCGTGGGTGCCAATATATGGGAAGTTGAGGTGTAAAGGTGTAGGGATGATGTGGTGAAGGGAGAGGACGTGAAAGTAGGGGGGAGAGGATGTGGTGGAAGAAGGAGAGATTTTTGTGGCAGGGCAAAGTGGGGATGAAAACACGGGTGGAGGGGATATGGGAGATAGAGGTTGAGAAGCGAGAGGCAGAAGTGAAAAGGGATATGTGACAGTGAGAGAGGGACATGCGTGCGGGGATGTGAGTGGGGGACAAGTGTAGGTGGGAGCGAGTGGTGGTATCAGGAGGAAGTAAGAGGTTTATCTCGGAGGGAGGTATAGTGGTAAGTGTTTTAGCATTGGGGGCGTGGTTCAAATTGATGAGGAGGTGCAACATTAGTGGGGGGATACACCCAAAAACCACTAACTCAGACCTTCCACCCTCGTTAAAGGAATATTGTTAGTGGGGGTGTCCGATATGGGCTATGAACCGTAGATTTTATCTCACATATTTTGGCTGCTGAGATTTGCGGGATGGTTAGCACAATAATCCAAGGCTGCCTAGTGTTCAAAAACTTAGGATAAGAGCCAAAAGTGGGTTTTTGGGCCACTTTCATGCATTTTTCCACCAGAGGGATAAAAACACATCGTTTATCAATAATATGTGCTAACATGCGCATTGTGCGCTCTGAGGGATTTGTTGGCCCACGCACTGTGCGTGTGCTTCCTTTAGTGAGTTTGCACATGTCAATTTTTTCCCAATTGTATAGTTTTTCCTTTTGAAATGCATTTTAGTGTTGCAGGTGAACTATTTTTTTTTGGCATTGTTGTATTTCTGTAACCATTTGCATGCAATGTTGCAGATGAAATTTCAGTGATAAAAATCTCATTTACATGATTTTACTAAGTTACAGACACAACTCAATCATGCCATAGATAGAAACAAAACTCTATACTACTGAGATACAAGGTTATCCCAAACCCTTTCTATTTGAAAATTACAACATGACATGACTCTATTGCATCCTTGGTCTGGTTCTGAACCTAGACTCTAGAACTCTAGATAACATTTACCCAAAATGGACAATAACAACATAGAACTCGAACCAATTCCAACAACCATTTGAACCCTTTACAATCATATTCATCCTGTATATATAAGCCAATTTGGATCTTCAGGTTTAAGACTTTGAATGCTTTCTTTTGTTGTTCTTGTTTTAACTTCTTTCTTCAGGATGGTGTTGCACTGTCCTTCCAACTGTTTTTGGTTTCTTTCTTCATTTTGTTTTCCAATTCCTCTGTAACTTGCGCAACTTATGTTTACCAAAATTGGGACTATAGCATTCCTTGCACAACTTATATCAACAAAACGAAGGGCCCACCACTGGGTTCAAGGTTACCTACCCATAATGAAAGTAGGACCAGGGTGGATGATAAGAATACAAATTCATGTCAAGAGTTCTAAGGAATGGTCATCACAAGATTATATACATCCTTTGAACAAGAGCATGAGACATATGGATAACTCATGAATCATATACTTGATGATAGAAATTCATGATGCAGGAGGCATCAACAAACTCTCCATAGGGACTGGAAGAATAACCAGTCGAAGGAGTAAACTCTAAGTAACGAGCTCATTTTCCTCGGGTCATGCGAAACCCAAAATTTGGATGACAGTGGACTCAAAAAAAAATTCTCTATTCAAAGGAGACATGATTGTTGTCAATATGAGATAATATTTCCTTCCCGCCCATCTTTTTTTTTTCATAGGAAAAGAAATGCCATGATACAGGAGAGGAAACGAGTGTCGCGAGTAAGCAACTAGCTCCAAATAGTGGAACATACCTATTCTCAATGCAAGGAAGTGCATGTGGGGCATGGACACTCAGGCGAATGTTTCCTCTTAGGGTACAAGGTGTCAAGCAACAAAGGATATAAAAAGGCTCTTCTTATCTAGTGATGAATATTTCTCAGGTAAGAGGCTTGTAATGAGAAAGTGGGAACTGACAATAGGCTCAATACTACAAGAAGGATGGTGGAATGTGATTACAACTTAACTTAAAATAATGTGTTTTTTCGTATATTTTGTTCCGTAGAATTGAAAAGGTATAAAATAATACCCAGGAGAACTCTTCTAGCCAACGATGACTAGAGTATTCCTTTTTTGTAAGTAGTCTACTTGGTCTGAAAAAGTGTTAAACTTACACCAAAGAGACATCCTTTCAATGTCATTTAAAGAGTGTGAAAGAGACAAGTTCGCTTGACAATCGTTTCTCTTTTTAGAGAGTCAGAAAAGAGCTTAACCAAGACTTAGGGGAGTCCCATAAGTAACAGTTAGAACGCTTGTGAGTAAGAATATGAGGTTTGAATGAAAAGTCATATCATAACTATCAGGAACTCTCGGTCCTATGAAATAACTTATGCATGGGCACCAAATGGCACAAGGGTTCTAACTAGGGCAGGCATGTTTGGTAGGCCTCTATGCTATAGCGGGAAAACCCCCCTATGGAATACACTAGGGTTCAACATGTAGGCAGATGTAATCATTTAAAATTCTCCTACTCTTTAGACTACCCTGAATATACCCCAAATTCATAAAAGTAATACAAAGTAAAAAGGATCTGGTAAATCTACCTTAAACTCCGCATCCGGTGTCGATCCTTTCACCTTCGATTGCTCCTCGACTATAAGTCTCCTCCCAAAGCTAACCTGCATTCACAAAAAGACAAACAAGAAACTACAAACATGTATCTCATATATGAATTAGTGGTTTAGATGTCAGTATAAAACATAAATCAAACATAAAGATTGAACACATCATATTACGGGACAAAAAAAGTATTCCTTTTATTGATATCACAAAGTTTACTTACAATGAGATCGACAACTACTCCATGAACTTGGTATGAGGTCCTCTTCACTAAGATCCAATTGTGCTTCCATGTATCTTTCTCCTCTCACACTTCTTCTAGGGAAATGGCATAGGCTTATGATGGAGGAAAAAAGGGCTAGAATGGGAAATTTTGATCCAAATCTCACAAAGCGGATGCAATTCTTGGGGCAAGGAGGGGATGTGAAATGGGGACATTTTCACTATTATTATTCTTATGTCTTGAATAATACCCCAACATCTCCTTTTATATCACAAAACAATGTTCATTCGGTTGGGTGACGGGCTATAGTTGGTGGGATAGTTGGAAAACTACCCAATAGCTTGTAATCTCAATGAATTCCTTGCAACTTTTTAATTTTTGCAACATTTGTGGGTATATGCGGGCTGTAACGGTGAAACTAGAGTACGTACACAAGATGTAATGGTGCAACAAGCATGTGTACGCGAGAAGTAGTGGTGCAGGGCACATACATAATCAAAAATATGGTTTTTAAAAAGAGCTGCTCAGTGATGGCTTGGAAAAAATAGTAAGTAAGAGGGTCAAATGCCAGGTAGGAATGTATGGTGAAATTTAGGGTTATAATAGATGCCCCCTAATGTGTGAGGTCAATGTTATAACCCTAAACTGCACCAGACATGCATACCTAGCATCAGGTCATCTTACTTTCTATCTTTGCCAAGCCATCATTGAACAACTCTTCTAAAAACCATTGTTTTGAAGGTGTACGTGACCTACACCACTACTGTCGGCATACACATGCTTGCTACACCACTACAGCTTGCATACACTCACAAAAAATCGTGAAAAATGAAAATTGAAAAGGGATATGGGTTTCTAAGACATTACTTAATCAATTGACCACCCATATCCAGACACCCCAACCGTTATGATCTCTTTTGGCCTATAAAATAAAGAGTTGGGGTCCCATTCCAAAGGGAATCACGAGAGAATATAAAATCTACCCATTTCAATACTCCCCCTTTGCCCCAATATTTTGCAACCACATTGTGAGTTTGGGCCATAATTCCTTCTTCCTCCTTTGCAAACCCTTTCCATTTCCCTAGAGAGAACTGAAGAGGAGAAGAATACATGGAAGTAGTTGGTGCATGGTGAATAGAATCCTAGGACCGATTTCAAGGAGCAATGCCAGTCTCATGTTGTAAACGAATTTTGTGAGATTAATATAAAGAAGTACTTTTTTTGTCCCACCAAATGATGTGTTAAATATTTATGATTTGTTTACATTTGATGATTATGATGTCTAACCCACTAATCCATATGTAGAATTCATGCTTGTAGTTTCTTGTTTGTCTTTTGGTGAATTCAGGTCAACCTTCGGAGGAGACTTGTAGTCGGGAAACAACTAAGCGCAAAGGGATCTACACCGGACGCAGAGTTTAAGGTATGCCTACCGGATCCCTATACTTTGTCTTTTATGTATGATTGTGGGGTAATGACAGGATAGTTTATAAAAAGTAGGAGACTTTAGATGGTTATCTCTGCCTACACTTTCAAACCCTGGTGTAGTCTGTAGAGGGGTTTTACTGCTATAGAAGAATTAGAGACTGTATTGGGGAAGCTTCTAGGGTCTTTGCGGATATTTCTTCGGGTGTTTTTGAATCGGTTTATTCACTATTTTTTAGTTTCTCTAAGCTTTTGTATCTTTAAGGGATTCTAGTCTTCCATACCACTACTCCCTTCCTATGCTTGACTATTGGTTTTCATTTTCTTAAGAAGTTGCATAGGTGTATGCGGCCTATAGTGGGCCTTCATGCATACATACGTGCCCTGACTTTGGACAACCCGTGTACATATGTTGGATGTTGAAGTGTCAGTAGCGTGCCTGTGTTGAGAAAATATTTCTTAGAAGAGGCAGTCATCTTCTTCCCTATCATAAGTCACACTTCTTAGGGGTTTTCTTGCTCTAGCCATGGTCTTTGTTATAGCAGTCTGTAGCCTAGGTCTGACCTCAACATAGCTTTCTTTTCCTCAAAAGATTTCTTGTGTTTTATTTAATAGGTTTTTTAGACAAGTTTGTGAGTCTTCTTTGATCTACCTTTTTGGTATTGTCAGTGACTCCCTGGGATCTGCGATTGGGCCCGAATTCATTTCTTGGTCTTGAATTGTCGTCATTTTTCCCTTTTTTGATTTAGAAGAAAAGAAAATAATTCATTTTCAAATTTCTTGTTTTGAAGCATAAAACAATAAAAAAAAATCTTTCATTTCTTTGTTTGGTAAAGTAGTTTAGGTTAGTTGCTTCATTTACCAAGGAAAAATAAAGTTTTCTTAATTTCTTTACTTGAATGCTCAGGACATTAAGTAGCTTGTAGTCAAGCGAAATCTTGTTTTAATCTTTTCTTTTCAAAGGTCTGAGAAAAGTAGTTACGAAAATTTTGGTGAAAGAGTTTTAATTTGGAAAATCTTTATTTGTGAAGAAGGAGTAGTTTGTTTCTAGTATCATCTTATGCTCTTCTCTTTCGTCTCTTAAAGAACGTCACTAGTTTCACTTCCATTCCTTTTGACTTAATAAAACCACTAAAATTAATGCTTAATTAAAAGTTATTATAATTTGTGTTTGTAGGGTCCATCAATGCAGTCTAGCCTAGAGCCTTGATTTAGGATTGGAGAGGAAACTCTTCAAGGCTACAAAAACAAACATAAGAGTTTGTGCTAGGGAATGCTTGAAAGTCCTGTAATCGTGAAATTTATCCAAGACCCCCCTCTAACACATGGGATAAACATGAGGTTGTGTACATAAAGGTAGAAGAGATAACCTCTCCAAAGATGGACCAAGCATAGTGGGGAATGCATATAGAGGGCTTATCTTGGGATTCCGTTGATCGCATTTGCTACGGAGCTTCATGGGTCTCAAATCCATTCGAGGTCCTCAGTCGTCTTTCAAAATACTTGCTTTTGATCCCCTTTATAGGTGTCAGGCTTGATACCCTGATCATTGCGGTCCACCCGACTGTCGACTGTACCCGCCTGGTGATTGTTCACGTGCTGGAAACCTAGTTTCCTTTATCTTAGTGAATTACACAGGTGACTGTGGGGGTATACCATGGTACCTAGGGCATACATCGAGCCACACTTTGCAGAGTATACCTAAAGGGTGCTTCCATATTCTAGTTTCACTTGCACTGGTAAGTTTCTCTAGTGTTGGTTGGTGTAACTATTCTTCCTACTAGCTAGTGATCTGCTTGTCTTATCTCATAGGAGATTTTTCTAGTGTGTGATGGTTTTTAACATTAATAGAAAGCCCTAGTGTGTCATTGATATTCTCACACCATGGAGGATTAGGATCTCCACCGGTCGTGAAGGCTTCTTGGCCTACCGTTGGTTAATCTGGAGCCACCCCCACCACGACTAAGGTGAATACTAGACCAACAAGGGTCTTTTGAGGTGACCAAGCCACATGAAATTGAGCCTGAACCATATTTGAGAGGAGAAAATTTGATTTCGGAGGAACCAACCATTTCCAAAATTAGGGCGGAAGCTCTTGGTCCTTATAACCCTCTGATCATTGATCTATAGGCGCCTATCATCATACAGGTTAAACCTTATAAGCATCAGGTAGTGTCACAAGCAACGATGGAGACAAATGCTGCTGCTTCTTCAAGGAATCCTTAAATTCCCTCTACGACTATCACTACAGGGGGTTTTCTGCCTCCTAACCAACCATCATCGGCCTAGACCACTATGGTATCGGCTGCCTCTACCTCAGGTAATGGTTTGATTCTGTCTGTGGTGATGATCACTACTCCTTTCACCCAGAGTGTGACAAACCCTCCATTCTCATACAAGATGCCTGGCTTCGATACGAACTATGTCCTTTCCTACTGCACTCTACAGACTTTAGGTCTAGGGGCAGGGAGCTCTAACTCTCCTCTACAAGGATCCATGGGGGGCACTTTATCTCCCCATAATGCTTTCCCTTATGGAGGGGGTCATATACCTCCTTCATCCCCTTCACTCAGCAGTGGTCACCAACACTCCATCGGGCCGAATGTAAATTATAGTTAATTTGGAGAAAGTAGTCAAGGACTTCCTTCTTATATCATGTCAGTAGGTTCGACACCGTTCTCTCTATTCGACATGTTTGGTAACAACACATTCTCGTCAGCTGGCATCTCGGCCGGGGGAAACCTCGGTTATGGACAACAAAATCCTATCCAGGGTACTATTCCTACACAAGGGAAAAACTTAGGAATTCCTTCCTCTCAAGGACATTGGAATCCATGGTAGGGATCAGTTCCCTTGTTAGGGATGTCGACCAGGGGAAACCCCTTCCATTTCCAATGTAACCCTGGGAAAGGCTCAACACCTATGCCCGACGAATCGACAGGGGAAACCCTTCCCAAAATCCTTGGAATGTGATGCAAGCCCAACCCTTTAAGCCTATTATGGGAGTCAGTCGATGACGTCTCAAAAAGCGCAGAATATGTATGTTATTCATGGCCATGGTTACCTGGCTAACAACGTAACTTTTCCTGGCAACCTAGTGCCAGCCAAAATCCAGGCTCCTTTTTCCCTGGTTATAATCAACAACCCAAATTACCGTTTCTGGCAACTCTGCACTTGCCAGACTTGACAAGGTTATTAAATGACCCCATCTATCATGATCCACGTTGGCCTCCTATGCCAACCAAGTTGCCTTCGAACATTCCAAAGTTCGAGGCTAAGCCTAACGAAGATCCAGGCGATCATATGACTACCTTCCATTTATGGTTCTCTTCCAACTCATTGAGAGATGACTCCGTCCAGTTGCATTTGTTTCAATGCACTCTCATCAGGAGTGCTACGAAATGGTACATTGAGCTCTACCTCTCAATATACTTTTCCTTCGGCGAATTGGTAATGCATTTCTTAAATAATTTCCAATTACTTGTGAGATATGACGTCGACAGTGAATTTGTGGCCAACTTTGAGAAGACAAAAGTGGATCATATCTCAGATCACATCCGAGAATGGAGATGCTGGAAGAGTTTAATAAAAGTACCAGTCCCACCAACATTCCTGCTTGAGTGGTTCCTTAATTCTTTGGTACCCCAGTTATCTAAAGACGTCGCAACCCTGAGGGTATTTTCATAAGAAGAAGTGATATTAAGATCTCAAAAACTAGAGCTGATTTACTCTCAGTTTGGTTTACTTTATGAACTTTTTCCAGATGCACCGCGGTCGATACTTGACAAGACTAGATAGATATATGGACCACATACCGATGGTATTGTTGGTTCAACACAAACAAAGCCTGTTGATCAGATCTTGAATCAATTGCAGCAATTTTCAATACAACAGATAGCAGCCAGCTAGACCACTGGTTCGACTGCTCCCCCTACTCAAACGTCAGATGTACACAGTTTGCAATCGAAAAACCTGAAGGCCACCCAATAGCCTAACAGAAATAAGAAACAACAAAAGAAGAGTAAGGGGGATAATAAACCTACCAATAATGCTAGTGAGGGCGACACAAAAAAAAAAGTCGAAGTATCTGTGTAATATTTGCATGAAAGACCATCCGACTCACCAGGGCCCTCGGCTTGCGGAGGCCCAAAAGTTATTGGCACAACAAAAGCCTGCCGTGTTAACCAACCCATTTCCACATGGGAAAAATTTAACTCAAGCCCCTTCGAGCGCAGAAGGGGGTAGTCAGGGACCCCTTCCATCTTCAAGTAATCCTTCGTCCGTGAATGTGTACATCATGAAAGGTACCATTGACATAACAACTAGGACACATGACTACAGAATGCCAAACACCTCTGAGAAAGGCTAAGAAGCCGAAAACCCCTCTCTTCCTCTCCTGATTGAGAAGACGTTGGGAGAAACAATGACACACATCCCAAAAGGTGTGTTCAAGAAATATTCCCACAACCCAAACACAAGGGCCACCCAAAACCACTCTGTGGTGGAGGATTTGTCTCAAACCCCTTGTGCAATGTTGGCTTTAGAAGTCCTCCAGATATTCCCTTCCTAGAGAAAGGATTTTTTAGTTTCTTTAGGATATGCTAAGATTTGTAATCCGATAATGATCATGCTTGATATGACCGACTTAAAACCTCATCTTCCTTACCACATGGAATTTCAAATAGTAGTGTCTTACACCACAAAAATTTTTACTCGGAACATTTTCTGCATGGTGGTTGATGAGGGGTCCTCTACATCCATGATGTCTTTGGCATGTTGGGAGACCATTGGCCAACCCATTTTGTCTCCTTTACCTACTCTCCTTACCTCTTTCAATGATCGTTCATTCTGACCACATGGAATCATCCCCTCTTTCCCCATGCAGTTAGCAGGGAATCCTGTGTGCGTTGTGGTTGAAGTGGTCGATGTGTATCTTGACTACAATCTCTTGTTAGGAAGGATTTGGACCTATGCTTTGAAAGTAGTGGTCGTGACAGTTTTTCGGGTCTTGTTGTTTCCACATGAGGGTCGGATTGTTTCCATTGATCAATTATCCTTCTCCCATCCTGACCCTTCATCGAGGGTATCCATGGTCTCGATGATTGATAACCCTCAACCCGACATCATCAATGTAGGGGTTGGTTCTTTCCCACCTTTGATGGGTACTTTCTATTACCCGCCTCTGACCGACAATGTCCAGTACATATTAGCTGTCCCCGACCAACATAGAGATGAAATCTTTTGAATATCATCATTTCGCACGGCTTACTTTAACGATCCATGGACTCTTCCTTCCCCATCAGATACAATGGAAGGTACAGGGCACCATGGCATGTCCATGCCTTTATCCATGAAAGAAGTTGCATACTCTATAGTCCAACAAGCTTCCGTAGACCCCAATCTGACTCCCGCATAGTATTTAGATCCTGTTCTCGAGCCTATTTGGGCTCAAGGTTCCCTCACCGATACTGATTCTTTAGACTTAGTCTTTCCCTCAGATGAGGTTATTATTGAGGAAATGACTAGTCTGGACAGACCCTGGGATGATCTCCATCACAGATCTTATTTTCTCCTAGAGTTAAGAAGAATTGAAGTGGGAGAATTCACTTTGAATATGACTGGAGATAGGACTTGTCCTATCAATCCTTTGTCTAAGCACGCTGTTTACGTTGAAGGAAATATGGAAACCATCACTTAAAAAATACCTATTGATATCTCCAGAACCCCTGGTGTCATGGAGAATATCTTTGTTGGAGCATATTTCTCCCCCGAGGAGATTCGATTCTACAAGGATTTATTTAAATAATTATGCGACGTGTTTTCCTGGTCTTACGAGGAAATGCCAGGCATAGATCCAAGAATCGTTGAACATGAAATCATGACATATCCTGATGCCAAGCCAGTCCAGCAGAAGTTTCATCCAGTTAATCCCAGGAAAGCATCAACTATTAAGGCTGAAGTAGAGAAACTACTCAAAGATGGTTTCATCTACCCCGTTCAATTGACTCAATGGGTGTCAAATCCCATGCTAGTCAATAAATATTAGGGTACGATTCATGTATGTACGGACTTATGTGATTTGAAAAAGGCATGTCCAAAATATAATTTCCCCATGCCATTTATTGACCATATAGTTGATGAATGTGCAGGTTGCGAGGCCTTTTATTTCATGGATGGTTTTTCGAGATACAATCAGATACAGATCAAAACTAAAGACCAACACAAAACCACGTTCATTTATCCATGGTGTACATTCACTTATCGAAAGATTCCTCTTGGTCTAAAAAATGTTGGAGCTAATTTTAAACGGGCCATGTCTTTTTCTTTACATGACCTCAAACATGTAGTCGAGGCTTATCTTGATGATTTAGTGTCAAGATATCGTAAGAGATCCGATCACCCCGCACACCTCTGACTTATATTTTAATGATGTCACTACTACCAGATTCGCTTTAATCCAAACAAATGCAGTTTTTGCGTAACATAGCATCATCTGCTTGGTTTCATAGTTTTGAAAACAAGGATCATGGTCGATCCTATAAAGGTTGAGGTGATAGTTCAGTTGCCTCCCCCGTGCACAATCCCTCAGCTTCAGAATTTACAGGGAAAATAATTTTTTTTACAGCATTTCATCGCAAATTATGCCGAGATCACAAAGGGTTTCACGATTTTACTGAATAAGGGCATTCCTTTTTATTGGGATGAAGTCGCTCAACACTCTTTCGAAGTGTTGAAATGCGCCCTTACATCTGCCCCTCTACTTCAGCCACCCAATTATAATAAAGATTTATTATTGTACTTGGCCACTGCAGAGTCCACCATCGGTATGGTCTTGGTTCAGGAGGATGATTTTCTCTCAGAATATGTGATTTATTACCTGATCTGAGGCCTGGTTGGGTTGGAACTCAATTATTCCCACGTTGAAAAACTTGCGTTGGCAGCAGTTCATGCTGTCCAGCGGTTCTGTCATTACATCATGTTTCACAAGACCAACATCATTGTTGTTGTAAATCTGTTTCAATATGTGTTGACACGATGTGTAATCGACAGAAGTATAATTATATGGATAGTTATCCTCCAATAATTCGACTTGGATTTTGTCTCCACGAAATCCAAAAAGTCATTGGTCTTTGTGGAACTCATCTCGGAACTTCTGGTCAATTCAGGTGATGTTATACCCAAGGAGTCACCTATCAAAGGAGACATGTTTTTTATCACATCTTCGGACCCCTAGTATGGAGATATACTAGTCTATCTCTAGAATTTGAAGTGCCCCACCTCGACTTCTCATGATGAGCATCGCCGTATACGCCATCAAGCCAAGAACTATCTCATACTCGAGGACACTTTATATCATCGAGGTGTAGATTGTGTCCTTCATCTATGTCTAACTCATGAAGAAGAGGAAACCATTCTTAATGATTTCCACACTGGAGCATGTGGTGGTCATTTTTCTAGGTTGGAATCAACCCAAATAATTCTACGAGCTGGTTACTTTTGGTCGACATTAATCAAAGATTGTCTTCAATTGGTCAAGAAGTGCCACCTGTGTCAGGTATTCTCTCAGAAGATGAGGGCACACCCCACTCCCATGTTTCCCATCATCACAGTTGGACCCTTCACCAAGTGTGGGATTGATTAATCTACATGCAACCCCCCTTCAGCAAAGGGGCACCGTTATATCATCGTACCAGTAGACTACTTTACGAAGTGTGTCCAGGCTATGCCAACGTTTAAATATGATGGCGAGACAACATCTCTCTTTTTTTTTAACCAGATAATAGAAAGGTTCAACGTCCCGAGAGAGATTGACACTGACCATGGCAGTCACTTTTAGAACAAAATGATGTTCGAGTTAATGTCAAATCTTGGGTTGAGGAAATAACATTTGTCACCCTAATTCCCACAAGAGAATGGTCAGGTGGACGCTGTGAATAAGTCCCTTAAGACTATTCTATAACGAATGATTAATTCGGCCAAGTCAAATTGGCATTTGATTTTGTAATCCGCGTTATGGGCCTATCGAACGTCTATTAAGAATGCAACCAATTTCTCACCTTTTCAACTCGTTTACGGGTTGGAAGCAGTTTTTCCTATAGAGTGCCAGATCGTGTCTCTAAATTTGGCAATACAGTTATTTCCAGACACTTCACCGCTTGAAGAGAATTTATTATATCTTGAGCATCTCGATGAGAAGCGTCATGATGTAGCCTTGGCTAACGAGGCTCACAAATAAAAATTCAAGTGTCAATATGATTGGTCTATTCATCGTCATATTTTCTCTGAAGATGACCTTGTCTTAGTATATGACCAATATAAGGATCTCCTGGGGGCAGGCAAGTTCAAACACATGTGGTTCAAACCTTTCACCATGAAGGAGGTTCTAAAGAAGGGTTCTTATCGTCTGGTGGACTTTGAGGGAAATGCATTGGTGGAGCCTAGAAATGGGCTCTACCTCAAGAAGTATTACTTGTAGGTAGGTCGCCTTGGGTGAGTTCTTCTACATATGTATAGTTCTTATACATTTTCTTATTAGTTTTTGTCTCTTGGTTTTATGGACGTGTCCTTTTTGATGTCATATTTTTCACTATGGAAGATGTCAAGTGAATCAAAGTTGTTCATTGGGTTCACAGACGACACTAGCTGGCACACTCAAAGACTTTCTTCCACAACTTGGGTGATTTTCACACCTTAGGTTTAGTTGTTATCTTCAGGAGGTATCTGTTTAGGTGACACCACAAGCAATGTCGTCAAATACAAATCATTCTTAGAGTTTATTTGTGATGCTTTGTCGCATGGTATATCTGATCTCTGGGTCTACTTAGACACTCAACTAGTTGTGTCCCAGTTAAATGGGGTTTACCGCGTTTACGATCCTACTCTACACCGACGGTTTCTTAGGGTATGTCTCTTAGAATGTAGCTTTGATTAAATTATGTATATCCATTTTCCTAGGAGAATGAATCAAATCAAAGATACTCTAGCTAATCATGTATTATATTGGCATTTTGCACACATGTAAGGAAAAGAAAACACACACACATGTAAGTACATTTGTAAAAAATATGTAATCCATAAGACGTAAAAGGATGTAAATATGCATATATATCAAAAATATCATAGTACATGGGTGGGTGCAAGCACCTCAAAAATATGTTTAGTAAGAGTCACGGGGCTTATTCCCTCAAAAATATACAAAAGGTTCCCTTGGCACATGAGTAGTCTATCCTATCTAAGGGTGGGGCCTGTTGGCCCTATCATAATGAACAACAACATTTTCCAAACGCCGAAAGAGCTGGAACTAGTTCCGTGGTACCCCAACTACGTGAGGTTGCATCGACGGTGGTAGATCCTCGATCTCCACCATATGTACTATACTACTGAGTGCAGTGAGGTTCCTCTCCATCCATCTCAATACTCTATCAGCCTCTCCAACGGAGTCCCCCTTGCTATTGCTACTGGTCTAGCGGCTGCGATGGGTCCTACCTTTGGTCGAGCACTATTATAACCCTAAATTGCACCAGACATGCTTACCTGGCATCAAGCCATCTCATTTGACTTCTTTTCCAAGCCACTACTGAACAACTTCTTAGAAAAACACTCTTTTTGATGGCATATGCGCCCTGCTCCACTACTGCATGCGGGTGTACGCTGGCTGACCCACTATAGCCCGTGTATACCTTAAAAGCACGAAAAATGGAAAGTTGCAGATGAAACACACAGTTTTGGGTAAGTTAACTAAACCCACTGACCATCCATAGTCGGTCACTCGACCAAATACCTATCCCTTTCTAACCTATAAAAGAAGGGGTAGGGGTCCCGTTTGGAAGGAGGAAAATCTTAGCAAAGAAACTATACCCGATTTAGTATTCCCCTTGTCCCAACCTTTTGTAGCTATTGTGTGAAGAGAAGCATATACAAAAGTAGTTGGAGCATAGTTGAAGAGGATCCCAAGACCAAATTCGAGGAGCAGTGGCTGATCTCACCATTGTAAGGTTATTTTTGTGAGATTAATAAAAGAAGTACTTTTCCCGTCCCGCCATATGAGATTGTCAATATTTAAATTTGATTATATTTTGATAGAATCTCTAACCCATTAGTTTATAGGTTATATGCATGTGGAGTTCTTTGTTTGTCTTTTATGAATGCAGGTCAGCATAAGGAGGAGAGCTGCAGTCAAGGTGTGACCAAGCGTTAGAGGGATTGACATCAAACACAGAAACTAAGGTATAGTAATCAGATCTCTTTAGCCTTGTATTTTCATATGATTAATGGGAGTTATGCTTGGGATGTTGGTAAAAAGTAGGAGACTTTAGGTCATTTTTTCATGCATGATAAAACCCTTAATGCTAGTCCGTAGGAGGATTTCCCACCCACAACAAAATTGGTGATCGTACTGGGGACAGGGATGATTTTAAGGATGGAAATTTATTTTAAAATGTAAAAACCTTGGCGAATCTTACTAATCCTTCATATGCCAGCTATAAATGTTTGGCGATATTTTTGTAAA
>JZKD02S1448238.1:600941-611194 GCA_000966675.3 Picea glauca
TAAGGTGAAAATTAGACTAGCAAGGGTCTTTTGAGACAACCGGGTTACATGAAACTGTGCCCAACTCATATTCGAGAGAAGAAATTTCGTTTATGGAGGAAACAATCATCTCTAACCTTAGAGAAGAGGCTCTTGGTCCTTACAATCCTCCCATCATTGATCTATTAACACCCATCGTCATACAGGTTCTACCTTACGAGCATCTAGTAGTGTCACCAACAACAATGGAAGCAAACACTACCACGTCTTTAGCGAATACTGATATTTCCTTCACAACTGTCACTACTAGGGGTGTTCCACCTCCTAACCAACCATCGTTGGTCCGATCCACCATGGTCTCGACTGCTTCTACCTCAGGCAGTGGTTTGATTCCATTTATGGCAGCAATCACTGCTTTGTTTCCTCATAACACAATAGGCTCTCTTTTCTCATACGGTATGCCTGGCTTCGGTATGAGTACTGTAATTTCCTCCTCCACTTTACAAACTTTGGGTCTGGGGGCAAGGAGTTCTAATGTTCCTCTGGAAGGATATATTGGGGGCATTTCCACTCCCTTTTTCACTTTCCCTTACGGCGGGGGTCATATACCCCCTTCATCCCCCTCACTTAATGGTGTTCCTCAACAGTCCGTCGGGCCTAACATAAACTTGTTTGGAGCCGGTAGTCAACCACTCCCTCCTTATAATATGCTAGTTGGTTCGACACCTTTCTCTTTGTTCGACATGTTTGGTAACAACACTTTCTCGTCAGCTACCATTTTGGCTAGGGGCAACCCCGGTTATGGACAACCACATCCTGTACAAGGTACCATTCCTGCACAAGGGGCACAATTAGGAATTCCTTCCTCACAAGGATATTCGAATCCATGGAAGGGACTATTCCCCTTGCCAGAGATGTTGATTGGGGGAAACCCTTTCCATACCCAGTGGAACCTCGGGCAAGTCCCAATGCCTATGCTCGCCGGATCGGTAGGGGGCAACCCCTCTCAAAATCCTTGGAATGCAACGCAAGATCAACCCTTTAAATATTATTATGGGAATCAATAGATGACGTCTCAATAAGCGCCCAATCCATACATTGGTCATGTTCATGGTTATTACTAGAGCCTTGGCCAACAACCTAACTTTTCCTGGCAACCTGGTACCAGTCAAACCCCAGGCTCCTTTTTTCCCGGCTACAATCCACAACCCAAACTACCATTTTTGGCAACCCTGCACTTGCCAAATTTGACAAGGCTCTTAAATGACCCCATCTGTCACAATCCAAGTTGGCCTCATGTTGGCCCTAACTAAGTTTTGAGGAACACTTGGTCATATTTGACCATATTTGGGACTTCGACAACTTGTCAAAGATGGAGCGCAACGCGAAGCAGAAATCGTGGAAGCTAGACCCTTATTTGGGTCCTTTTTGGGTTTTGGGGATAATGTAATGAGAAAGGGATGTCGGACCATGGTTTTACCCATGCTTAGGCCCACTTTTGTATGTATATATAGATTTCTAGGCCATATAGATAAGTAGTTGATGATATATCTATGTGATGTATGCTAAGTGCCAAGGGTAGGATCTATGTGATCAAAGATTTGTGCATTTTGTGTAAGACTTGCAGAGTCGAGTGCAAGTCACTGTGAGAGAATGTAGAAGTCTTTGTGATGTAGTGCAAGGAAGAAGGATCTAGCGAGTTGCACAGATATTCTTTCCTATGCGAAGACGGATTTGGATAGCTCTGTGATGTAACCTGATTAACTGAAGCTAATAAAGAAGAAGAATTTGTGGACATAGCCCCAGGGTGGGGGTGAATCATGGTAAATGTGTGTGTTTTGCTCTATGCGTCGACAAGATGTGTTCATCTCTTCCTTTTCTAAGTGATTTGATGTGTTTAGATAGATCTATTTATTCTTTTTGCATTTGAGATATGAATGAATGTTAGATCTGGTATGTAAGATTCTTAGTGCTTGATCGACTGAATCTAATCTATCTTGTTGTGGCTAAGTGTTGAATTATCTTAGATCTAAGTACATACTGTGATGCTCTGTGTTGTCTGTGAAGTATCATAAGGGTTGAATATTGATGAATAATCTATGCTAGGTGATTGCTAAGTGTTATAATCACAGATCTATGTCCCATCTAAGGTTGTAGACACCTGAGTCTTGCAACCACCCCTGCCTCTACCTCGGGTGAGACTTCATCTGCTTCAAAGGTGTTGTCAAAAGGGTCGGTATCTAGGGTTTTTTTGGTGTGGTTTTGTAGCGTTGAACCCTAGGTCTTCCCCTGTGCCAACAAATGGTTCCATTGCCGGGACCTGAAACTGTGATTGCTGGGAACTGAGTAGAAGAATCTTTGTGCAAAGATTCATCTTGAAATTGTGAAATCTCTATGCGTGGATCTATGCTCTAGTGCACAGTGATCCACTTGATCTGAAAATTTCTATACTAAAGAAGGAAGGAAAGATCTGAAGGAAAGAATTCAGATATGCAAGAAAAGAGGTTGATTCTGAAGAAAATAAGTAATATCTATAATATTTGTGCTCTGATAAAGGTAAGAATAGTTAAAAGTTCTTAGATCTGGAAGCTTTGTGCCCTATAGAAGTAAAATAAGTGAATTTGTTTGTTTCTAAAGTATGGATTTATGTATGCTTGATATATTTTGTCCTAGCTTGAAAACTAGGGCATTGTTAGATGAAAGAACGTTTGATATGAATAAATCTGATAAGAATAATGAAAGATATGTTATACCAATGCATAGAAATAATTTTTGGACTAACCAATGGATGCAAGATCCTAGAAATAATATTTTTTAGGCTAGCCATTATGACCCTAGAAATAAGTACAAAAAAATTTAGGGATCATTGAAGAGAAAGAGAGGATTAACTCTTTTCTACAGTTGCAGAAGACTAGGACATCTTGCTAAGGAATGCCCTGGGAGAAACCCTAGTTGCCTTTGTTGTAAGGCTATGGAACATGAAGTACTGTATTGACCAAGAATGATTTATAGAATTGAAAATATGAATATGGAGCAAGAAAAATATGAAGGAGATCAAGAGACTAAGATTATAGAAGAACTCCAGAAAGAATCAAAGATTATGTTACTAAAAAATGAAAGAAACTCTGGATGAACATAAAGATGCCAGTTTTCAGAGATATTCAAAGAAAAGGAGAAGATCGAAGTAAGAATAGGAGACTTCGACATTGACTGTACTCTGGATGAGGAAACACAGATGAACATTATGATAGAAATTACTTGGAAAACCCTAGGAAGGCCTTCTATGGTTCCCTCACTAAGAAAAATAGGGTTGTTTAAAGGAAAAATGGTAACCCTATGTGGCAGGATTACCCAGATAGCTATGAGTACCCATGGAGCTTCGACAGAGGAAGACTTCGAAGTTATTAAATTTATTGAGGACCATACCCCATTTCTAGATTTGTTAGGAAAGATCTGGATTGAAAAAGACCAGATCCGGAGAAAAGAAGAAAAGGAATCCCTAGAACAGAAGAAGCAATAACTCATGGAATTTATGACTAGAAGGATCGCCTACTTGATGGAAGAACAAGAGAACATATATAATATATTGAACACCAGGGACTTGGATGTCGAAGCTATAAGAGCATTAGAGGAACCACATAAGACTGAAATACCTAATCCATATGATGAAGGAGTATTACCCTTGGATTTGAAGAAAGAATCTCAACATCGTGAAGTGACTATGTGTAAAGAAGATAAGGATCAGAATGGAAAAAGGATGACCGAGACAAATCTCACTGGGAAGAAGGCTAGGAAGCTAAGTAAGAAGAGAGCCAAGATTGAAAAGTTACAGAATATTCCAGAGGAAACTTCGCAGAAGGAAAAATCATAGGAATTGATATTCGTTGGGATATCAGAACAACGACATACGACACTTCGTCATGGTGAAGCAATATAGTCGTTGGACCAATATACCCATTCGACTTCCACCCAGAATGGACGGAAAAGAATTAAAGGATCACCACCAAACTGTTGGACCACACCATAACGGATGGATCAACATTCATGGAAGCTTCATACCCATTGCAAGCAAACCATTGACGAATTTCCTATTTAGCTCATCACGTCGTTCCCGAAGAACACTTTTTCCAACTGAAAAATCGAAGCCCGTAGAAGTAGTGATTTTCTACAGTGATCATTCAAGTAGATTGTTCATCCTAGTGTAGTATTTTGAGATCATCATGACTCCAATTATCTTTCTTGAGTGCGTATGTCCGATGAGCTCACCGAACTTGAGGAATCCGTCACAAAGGTCCTTCTCAATTTAATGACTAAGAGAGTCATTTCAGAAAGAATAACATCCACCGGAGTCCAAGCATCATCGATGGGAGGAGTGCAAGCCTCCTCGTCAACTGCTCGAGAAGGAACATCTCAAGCCGGTGCAGAAAGAAGAACTAAACATAAGGATGACATAACCAATGCGAAGTTAGTGCCATCCATTCTACCAGCTTACATACCCCCTCTGAGCGGTGAGATTAATATGGACAATGTCCCTAGAGACTTTGAATACACCCTAGTCACTGCATATCTACCGAAAGGAGTACACACCTACCACGCAGATCAAGACAAGGTCACAGCATTGAAGTTTTATGACTTCAACCTGGGGGACCATCAATCTTACAACATGCTCGCTCCATATAAGTACTTGACGAGAAATAAAGAAAAGAATTAAAAGCTCATCCCTTAGCAATGGACGATGAACCTCATGCAATCTACTTTTCTCAATGTTATGAAAATACTGCACTTCAGAAGACGCAAGGAGGTGAATTCTTGTGTAAAATTGTTTCTAGCAAGTTACCACAGAGGATACCTGTGGTTAGATCATCGCATAATTGTTGATCCGGTGTTGATCAATAGGATCACTAGGCTTAGCATGCAGGGCCCTGATCCCCATGAGTACTATCCTGGAAAGATCATAGACTGTGCTCTTGCGCAAAAGATAAAAGAAGCCTATGGTGATGTTGAGAAATGTGTGAGAGGCTACAAGGTATCTTTTATTGAAAGTGGCACAGTGCGCCTCACATGCCAACTGATCGCAACAAAGTTGGTGTTAGCGATATTTCTTATAAGGGGGTTAGAATGCAAAGGAATGGGTTAAAAACCCACTTGTCCTAGGTTTGAAATACTAATACGCCTGAGGTAAGCGACAAGAAAGTATGGACGGCTGATATTCATGCGCCCGGATCAACGGTGCATATAGGATTCCAGACCCCCCTGCCTTTCTACCTTTAAGCGGGGGGGGGGGGGTCTGGAATCGGGGGCGCATCTCTTCAATGGTTCTGATCAGAGCGCCCAGATCAACGATGATCAAGGCAATTCTAGACCCCCTTGCCTTTCTACCTTTAAGGGGAGGGGGGGGGTCCAGAATCAGGCGCGCAACTTTCCAACGGCCAAGATCTAAGCGCCCGGATCAACGACGCTCACGCGATCCCATCCTTATCAGCTTCTCTATGCTTAACCAACGTGGGCCCTGTTAGTGACATTTCTTGCACAGGGATGCTTTCCTCTCCGATTTGAGGAATCTGATGTAAACACATGGAAGTGGGATTTTGAAATCCGGTCAGGTGAGTTTTATTCAAAGGCCACAGCCATAAACGTCAAGCAATCCTGATCATGGACACGAGAAACAACGAAAGATATCTAGACCGTTCATCTGAGAAAGGATGTGTGGCAGGAGATCGGCATCATCGAGAAAGTACCTACAGGGAAGCGCCCATCGGGGAACTTGAAGCCATCGTGATATCGAGGATCTTGGGGATGAGTGATTCGTGCACTTCAAAAATGTGAACCGTGAAATCCCGATGGAGAGTATGGTCAAGGGCATATGGTAGTGGTCACTTGGACTAGGGCCTAGTCAAAGGGCTAGCACAGAAGGAGCCATCGGGGATCAGAAAATCGCGAGTCCCATGGACACAAACATCGTGTCATCGTGAACACCGAAACTCGGATGGAGGGTTTGACTACGGTCACACGGAGGAAATGGTCATATGGTTCATGTTCTAGCTGGTAGGGGCTATCTCATAGAGGTGGAGCTCATCACAAATTGGGGATTGAAGAGATGAGGAGTTCTCGACAGCGAGAACCACGAAACCCCGAACCCCGATAGAGAGTCAGGGATAACCACGGTTAGGTGTCGAAGCCGTGAGGGTGAAGGAAAGGACCTGTGGATCAGGTTATTTGGTCGACATATCGAGTATCGGATTTTGGGAAGCTGGCACCCCTTATTTATTTCACTTTGAAACTCCGAACCCTGAATTTCCGATAGCACCCAGAATCGGGCCCATGGATTTGGCGCCTAGTCATCAAGAAGGAGGCCTGAGGGAGGGGAATTTATGTTTGTCATTCTGCCTCTCAAATCCTGATGACACGTATCCTCCATTTCATCATCTTGCACTCCTAGCCACCTCCGCCTTAGCTTATTTCCCCCCACGTTGTTCAGTCACCGAATATCCTCTGTTGTCCCCACGTCATCTTTTTGTGCCACATCGCATCTACACCTTTAGCTCCTAAGATCCCACGCATACCCAGTATCATGTCTGTCATGTCCATCACCTCAGCCTTGTCAGCCCCGTCCATGTTGGCCAACCGAGTCCCCCTGCAGAAATCCAGCAAAGCAGCAAACAGCCAAAGGTAGGCTACCACATCTCCCAAATGAATATTTGACCAGAGCCTCTCAGGTCCCGATGAATCAGTTAATGCAAATGAGGAAGGTGGGTCATACATCATCTCCTTCCTTAAATAGAAGGTTAGAAAGGAGTGTGCACAGAGATAGGATGTCAGTTCCTCCTGACAAAGATCATGTCTGACAGACGATTGCATGGGCATTCTACCCAACGTATGCATGCATAGACTAACAGAGAAGCTCCTCAACGTCAAGCATTGAATTCATGATATGATCGTGCTTTCAACATCGAAGTCAGTTCCAAGTATATGTAGGAATTTTTTCCATTTTTGTAAGGATTGATGGTTGAGCAGAGCTCCCAATTGTAAAGCTTTAATGAAGCACTGTTATCTCTGGTTATGTATGAACTCTTGAGACTTCTTGCCTTATGTATGTCAGTTTCTTTCATGTCTTTGTTTAAACTATGTTAGAGAAACTCGGAATTGGAGAATCCAATCGAGTTGTAGCTGTTATATGATGATGTAGAATTTGATCACTGTGATAGTTGCATTGTCTCTGACCAATCCTTGTGATTTTCCTAATGCTGAACGACTTGGAATTGGAGAATCCATTCAAGTCCCTTTTTCGGTATCTCAAAGCCCTGAACTAGAGGATCTCGCATTCGGGGTTTTTCCTCTATGAATTACTAAAAGCCTCTTGCCTGAAGTAGTTTTTTCGCTCTTCTTATCAAGTCTTCCACCTGTTCACCTTTTAAATCAACCCGCTGACTGAAGTTAGATCAAGACCTCCTTTGTTTCTCACGTGCCAGACACAGTCTCTGAGTTAGAGTAATATCTTCCTGAGTCTTTATCCATTTGATCACCCATTAAAAACCACCGTGACATAAAATTGATGGGCATCGGGCTCTGCTCCTGCAAGCAATCCAGGAGTGACTTCCGTCGCCAACATTTATGGCACCGTTGCCGGGGACGAAGTTGAATATTTTCCCCAGGATTGAATGACAATGATTAGCTGATTCTGAAGGTGCATCAGAGATCAGAACTATTGAGATTGTTGTTGTGCACCTGGTGACTCCATTGTGACGACTCCACTGGGGAGAACCTGCTCTATCAATTGTGGCTTTCAGAGGCAGACACACGCGGTCTCATCCACAGCTGCCCCTAGCTACACCTGAAACTGATCCAGAGGTGGTTCTCATAAAAGGAAAGGCCCCTGAAGAGGAAGCTTCCACTGCCAAAACAAGTAATCTGCCATCTCCTTCTGTAAGAACTCTGTTTCCTCCCCCTCAGTTTCTTGATAGACCTCCTTCACAAGTTTCCCGTTTCCTGAATTTTGGGAGTGTTCCTGCTGAGTTTTCCCCTCCTGGTCTGGGATTGGAGGGAGAAATCCTTGTCACTCCCCTCTCCTATGAAGCTGTACCTTGGCATAGACCCACGACCACAGAAGATTTCCCCACTCCTGCACAAGGAAGAGCACATGCTGACTTGAGCTTGGTAGCCCATTCCTTGAATCACCTCTTGTTCCCCACCCCACTCTGATATTCATTCCCGGTATCCCCTTCGCGAACCCCTTCTCCTCCAAATTCTCCTCCACCTAATATTCCTATGGCCAGTGCTAATCCCCCTCTAAATAGAATGGACGCCATAGTTGCTGCTAGGTATGCTCCCTTGATCTTACCTAATCCCACAAATCCTTTCCCTGCTGGAGATTACTTGAAATATATGTCGAATTTCATCGGGGAAGGGGACATAACTGCAAAAGAGAACCTGGCTACTTTCTACAGTTATGTTGAGAACCTGAACATTGGAGATGAAGATGTTTGGATGAGGGTTTTTGTCCAAAGCCTAGATGGTGAGGTAAGGAAATGGTTTAGAGGATTAGCTCCCAGATCTATTGATGGAATTGACGCCCTGGATAATGATTTCCTGAGGCAATGGGGAGATAATAAGGATTTCATGTATTACATGACAGAGTTTGGGTCGTTGAAGAGAAAAGAAGGAGAGTCTGTTCCCGATTTCTCCAAGAGATTTAATAAAATGTACAACAAAATCCCTGCTGAGATAAAACCCTTCGAAGTCTCTACAATGATCACTTACTCCAGCACTTTTGATCCTGATTTTTGCCTATTGCTGAGAGAGAGAAGAGATGCTACGCTGGCCCACATGCAGGATGCAGCCGTGGAGGTCGAATCTAACATATTGGTTGTCAACCAACTCAGAAACACAGGTGATACAAGTGCGTCCAAGAACATGCCTAAATCTTTCTCATCCAGTTCCTCTCCCCTGCCCCATCAGACAGATGAGACAGCTAGAGAAATAAAATCGATTGCTGACAATATAGAAAGGTTGGAATTAGAAGGGAAGCCCATGTACATAAATCCCCAAAACAATGATAATAGAGGTTTCAAACGACCTACTAACAATATGCCTCAGATTTTCCTGAGGGAACAAAGGGGAAAGGACAAAGAAGATCAAAGGGTTCAAGCCCCCCTCCAAAATAACCTAGTTGATCATGAGGAGAGAGAGGAGATAGACGAGTTTGGCCCTGAAATTCACTGTATTGAGGAAGCTCCCCCTTTTCCTCATTTGACGCAGTCTGCGTATGAAGAATCACTGATGAGTGCTCAAATTCATGAGTTGGGGAAAGAACAGAGGGCCGGTCACACTTCTAACAAATATAATATCAGATCGAGAAGGAAAGAAGGAGACCTCGACATCTCAGACCAGCCCCTCATAGTAGAGAGGCCTACTAAAACTGCAGCAGCCACAGCTAAAGAAAAGAAGACTCAGAGTGCTTCACCAACAACTAGAGAGCCTGTCGCTGAGGTAAGAGAAGCTCTGAAACCTACCCCCTCCTTCAATTTCGAGCATGAGATTCATAAGATTAGGATTCATGTACCCCTCTCTGAGCTAGTTAAAAATGAAGACTTCAAAAGGTCCCTCTCCAAGTTGCTACAATATGAATCCCCCCATCCTCCCTTTGACTCAATAAACCTTCAATATGAAAAGCCTGCAGTCGTCTTAGGGCCCATGGTAGAAGATAGAGATGATTCATCCCCTCCCTTCTACACATCCCTGAATATACATGATAAAGTGTTTCATAATTTCCTCATGGACTCAAGGGCTTCCCATAACCTTATTCTCAAAATAGTAATGGAGGAGTTGGGATTAGAAGTGACCAGGGCCTACCATGATTTATACTCTTTTGATTCAAGGAGGGTGCAATGTTTGGGAGTCATCAAGGACCTAGTGGTTTCTCTATTTCAACTTCCCATGAAGAGTGTGGTCATGGACATTGTGGTAGTTGATGTTCCTCACAAGCTCGACATGTTGTTGTCAAGGTCTTGGATTAAAAGACTTGGAGGAACATTACAGATGGACCTCACATATGCCACTATTCTAGTATTTGGAGGAGAGCACAGGAGGTTGTACAGAGAGGCCCAGCTAGCCTATATTGTTAGTGATGAAGCAAACCCCACTAACCACCTGTTGATTTGTGTACCTTGGGAGGTGTTCCCCATGTGTTATCCCTTCTTAGCACATGTGGGAAAGTCACTTGGCTCTTTGTCCTATGTACTTTATGTTCTATTTTGTACTTGACTTTGGTTAAAGTG
>JZKD02S1448238.1:621475-634519 GCA_000966675.3 Picea glauca
TAGAGCATCACAGGGATGACTCTATCCCCCATGGAGCCAAATGTTAGCGATATTTCTTGTAAGGGGGTTAGAATGCAAAGGAATGGGTTAAAAACCCACTTGTCCTAGGTTTGAATTACTAATACGCCCGAGGTAAGCGACAAGCAAGTCTGGACGGCCAAGATTCACGCGCCCGGATCAACGATGTGTATAGGATTCCAGACCCCCCTTTCTTTTCTACCTTAAAGAGGAGGGGGGGGTTTGGAATAGGAGGCAGATCTCTTCAACAGTGCTGATCGGAGCACCCGGATCAACGACGATCAAGGCAATTCTGGACCCCCCCTGCCTTTCTACCTTTAAGCGGAGGGGGGGGGGGGTCCGAAATCGGGTGCGCAACTTCCCAACGATCGAGATCTAAGCGCCTGGATCAATGGGGCTCACGCGATCCCATCCTTCTCAACTGCTCCATGCTTAACCAATGTGGGCCTTGTTAGCAACATTTCTTGCACAGGGATGTTTTCCTCTCCGATTTGAGGCCTCTGATGTAAACACATGGAAGTGGGATTTTGAAAGCCGATCACATGAATTTTATTCAAAGGCCGTAGCCATAAACGTCAAGCGAGCCTAATCATGGACACGAGAAACAACAAAAGAGATCTAGACCATCCATCTGAGAAAGGACGCGTGGAAGGAGATCAGTGTCATCGGGAAATTCCCTACAGAAAAGCACCCATCGGGGAACTTGAAGCCATCGGGATATCGAGGATCTTGGGGACAAGTGATTCGTGCACTTCAAAAATGCGAACTGCGAAATCCTGATGGAGAGTATGGTCAAGGGCATATGGTAGTGGTCACTTGGACAAGGGCCTAGTCAAAGGGCTAGCACAGAAGGAGCCATCGGGGATCGGAAAATCGCAAGTTCCATGGATACAAACATCATGTCATCGTGAACGCCAAAACTCCAATGGAGGGTTTGACTATGGTCACAAGGAGGCAATGGTCATATGGTTCATGTTCTAGCCGGTAGGGGATAGCTCATAGAGGTGGAGCTCATCGGAAATCGGGGATTGAAGAGACGAGGAGTTCTCGACAACGAGAACCGCGAAACCCCGAACCCTGATAGAGAGTTGGGGATAACCACAGTTAGGTGTTGAATCCATGAGGGTGAAGGAAAGGACCTGTGGATCAGGTTATTCGGTCGGCATATTGAGTATCAGATTTTGGGAAGTTGGCACCCCTTATTTCTTGCACTTTGAAACTCTGAACCCCGAATTTCCAATAGCACCCAGAATCGAGCCCACGGATTTGGTGCCTAGTCATCAAGAAGGAGGCCTGAGGGAGGGGCATTTATGTTTGTCATTCTGCCTCTCAGACCCCGATGACACATATCCTCCATTTCATCATCTTTCACTCCTAGCCACCTCCACCTCAGCTTATTGCCCCCCACCTTGTTCATTCACCGAATATCCTCTGTTGTCCCCACGTCATCTTTTTGTGCCACATCGCATATACACCTTTATCTCCTAAGAGCCCATGCATACCCAGTATCCTGTCTGTCATGTCCATCACCTCAGCCTTGTTAGCCCCATCCACGTTGGTCAGTCGGGTCCCCCTGCAGAAATCCAACAAAGCAACAGACAGCCAAAGGTAGGCTACCACATCTCCCAAATGAATATTTGACCAGAGCCTCTCAGGTCCCGATGACTCAGTTAATGCAAATGAGGAAGGTGGGTGATACATCATATCCTTCCTTAAATAGAAGGTTAGAAAGGAGCGTGCACAGACACAGGCTGTCAGTTCCTCCTGACAAAGATCGCGTTTGACAAACGACTGCATGGGAATTCTGCCCAACGTCTGCATGCGTATCCTAACAGATAAGCTCCTCAACGTCAAGCATTTAATTCATGATATGATCGCGCTTTCAACATCGAAGTCAGTTCCAAGTATATGTAGGCATTTTTGCCATTTTTGTAAGGATCGATGGTTGAGAAGAGCTCCCGGTTGTAAAGATTTAATGAAGCATTGTTATCTCTGGTTATGTATGAACTCTTGAGACTTCTTGCCTTATGTATGTCAGTTTCTTTCATGTCTTTGTTTAAACTATGTTAGAGCAACTCGAAATTGGAGAATCTAGTCGAGTTGTAGCTGTTATAGGATGATGTAGAATTTGATCACTGTGACAGTTGCATTGTCTCTGACCAGTCCTTGTGATTTTCCTAACGTTGAACGACTTGGAATTGGAGAATCCAGTCAAGTCCCTTTTTCGGTATATCGAAGACCTAAACCAGAGGATCTCGCATTCGGGGTTTTTCCTCTATGAATTACTAAAAGCCTCTTTCCTGAAGTAGTTTGTTCACTCTTCTTATCAAGTCTTCCACCTTTTCACCTTTTAAATCAACCCGCTGACTGAAGTTAGATCAGGACCTCCTTTGTTTCTCACGTGCCAGACACAGTCTCTGAGTTAGAGTAATATCTTCCTGAGTCTCTATCCATTTGATCACCCATTAAAAACCACCGTGACATAAAACTGATGGGCGTCGGGCTCTTCTCCTACAAGCAATCCAGGAGTGACTTCCGTTGCCAACAGTTGGTATGCAAGAATTGACCAACACAAGTATCTGGCTTTGTAGTTGACCTCGCAGGAAAGTGCGTAGAGGGACTATAGATGAACTGGGCAAAGTAACTAGTGAATCAATTGGAGATTGATTGCAGAGAATCCCATGATCAGGGGCATGATATCCATTTTAGCTGGCTCCTGATACCGATTGCTTTTGTTGCATGGGATCTACTAGAAGGCACAACCTTCCTGAACCTTGACCCCTTTGAGCCACTAGCCACAAATTTCAGTATATTATGGTACTCGAACGACATGAGCAAGCAATGGAAATCAAATTTCGTTTTCCATGTGTACTATAACCAAGTGAAAGAAGCCATAAGAAGTGAACCTCGCATGAACCAGAACACTTTACAGAGATTTTGAACTCTGATAAAGTTTAGCGTGGACTGCCACTTTATATACCTAACCCCATGCGCTGATGAGCACCAAGAACATCTTCAGTCCTATTAAAAGCTGATAGAAGAAGAACTAGAAGAGATCACCAGGGAATGGTCGGTAGACCTCCCTGTTTCAGTAGACCCCACAGAAATGTCTGACATCGACAACCCCGAAACTACGCAGGATACACCTAGGCCCAGTAAGACAGAGAAAGAAAAGACGACGAAGAAGACTAAAGAAGTTCAAGATGTTGAAAGCCTATATGTAAGGATTGTTTCCATTATTGCAGATCAAGAAGGTGATGATGAAGAAGGTATAGAAGCACAAAAAGTCAAAGTACCACCACCTAGGGACGAAGAAGACTCATTGAAGAAAAGGAAGGTATCACCTCTAAAATCTTCCTCCAGAAAGAAACCAAGAGCCCCCGTAACCAAGATGTGAACTTCCCTCACGTTGGATGACTTTGACTTCATTTTTGCAGTGGTCAATGATGCTTCAAAGGAAATCATAAAGAAGAAGGAAGAGAAGCAAGAAAAAATGTATAGCCAAATTGATATCGTGCTCCAAGGAGTACAACAAGCACTCCAGTATATCTGAGCAATATCTACTGCACCTCTGCCAAAATGAACAACAGTAGTGGGAGATGAATCAGTTCAACTCTGCAATATTTATGATACAGTTGAAGTACGCCTTCGACATGATCAGGAAGAAAAAGTGTAGTCCATCCAAACCCTAAAGAAAGCACGGGAGGAAATTATTGAACAATGCCAAACAGTGCAACAAGAGAAGAATTCTCTCCAAGAAAAATTTGAAGAAGACAGAGCGAAGATCCAAAAAGAGATAGAGAAGTTGCTTGCAAAGAAGATAGGAATTGAAGAAGCAGTCAATAGAGCATTTCACTCTATGACTGGCTTAGAGAAGAAGGTCAAAGAGCCCATAGAGCACCAAGTAATGAAGTTGGCTGAAGTTATTTAGCACCTTCAACAAAGGGTCATGGAATTAGAGCTTCATACCATCCTACAAACTCCACAAGAAGTGCGCGACCAACAAGAACTGAATGCTCAGAGCGCAGCCGAGAGGATTAAAACACTTGATTTAGAATGTAAACAACTAAGTAGCAGAATCACGTAGATATATGAACAACTATCTGAATACCCAGAGTTGAAGAAACTGGAGTCCCAACTCTAGGAAGCAAAGCAACATGCAGATACAGTACAGGCGCAACTCAAGCTCCTGTCACCCATCAAAAGGATGAAGAGATCCCAGGAACAATGCACTACCCAACAACTTGTTCTTACCATGCAGAACAGAGTGATGGAAGTCACCCATAAACTCCATCCAATCCAGGAGGTGGCCTACCTACTGCTTGAAGAAATTGAAAGCCAAGGAACACTACTAGAACAAGTAGTTGTTACAGTCGAGCAACAACTAGAAGGACCTATCAATGAAGTGGTTGTTTAGAAATTTGTTGAGCAAGAAGAAGTAGCATAGAGACAAGCCGAAGCATCTCGAGCCAAGATCGAGACCTTTGAGGAAAAGTTACCCAGACCTAAGTGACTCAAGAGGAGTCACAGGTGAGTGTTGGGGGCCTGTTGGCCCTGGCCAAGTTTGAGGAACACTTGTTCATATTTGACCATTTTTGGGAATTCGACAGCTTGTCAAAGATGGAGTGCAATGCGAAGAGGAAATATTGTAAGCTAGACCCCTTTTTGGGTCCTTTTTGGGTTTTGGTGATAATGTAATGGGAAAGGGATGTCGGCCCATGGGTTTACCCATGCTTAGGCCCACTTTTGTATGTATATATAGATGTCTAGGCTATATAGAGAAGTAGTGGATGATATATATATGTGATGTAGGCTAAGTGCCAGAGGTAGGCTCTATGTGATCAAGGCTTTGTGCATTTTGTGTAAGACTTGCAGAGTCGAGTACAAGTCCCTGTGAGAGACTGTAGAAGGCTTTGTGTTGTAGTGTAAGGAAGAAGGATCTAATGAGCTACGCAGATCTTTTGTCCTATGTGAAAAGGGATTTGGATGGCTCTGTGTTGTAACCTGATTAACTGAAGCTAATAAAGAAGAAGACTTTGTGGATGTAGCCCCAGGGTGGGGGTGAACCACACTAAATGTGTGTGTTGTGCTCTATGCCTCGACCTAATGTGTTCGTATCTTCCTTTGCTAAGTGCTTTGATGTGTTTAGATAGAGATATTTATGCTTTGTGCTTTTGAGATATGAATGAATGTTAGATCTAGTATGTCATATTATTAGTGCTTGATCAACTGAATCTAATCTATCTTGTTGTGGCTAAGTGTTGAATTATCTTAGATCTAAGTACATACTGTGATGCTCTTTGTCGTCTGTGAAGTATCATAAGAGTTGAATATTGATGAATAATCTATGCTAGTTGATTTCTAAGTGTTATAATCACATATCTGTGTCCCAGCTAAGGTTACAAACACCTGAGTCTTGCAACCATCCCTGCCTCTACCTCGGGTGAGACTTCATCTGCTTTGTAGGTGTTTCTGAAAGGGCTAGTAGCTAGGGTTTTGTTGGTGCACTATTGTAGTGTTGAACCCTGGGTCTTCCCCTGTGCCAACACCTCCCATGCTAACCAAGTTGCCTTCAGACATTCCAAAATTAGAGGCCAAGCCTAATGAATATCCTAGTGATCACGTGACTACCTTCCAATTATGGTGCTCATCCAACTCATTAAGATATTACTCCTTTTAGTTGCGATTGTTTCAACACACTCTCATAGGGAGTGCTACAAAATGGTACATTGAACTCGACGGCTCATGATACTCTTCCTTCGGTGAATTGGCAATGGATTTCCTGAACCATTTCCAATTACCTGTGAGATATGACGCTGGCACCAAATTGTTGGTCAATTTCGAGTAGACAAAAGTGAACCATATCTTGGATCATATTTAAGAATGGAGACGTCAAAAGAGTTTGATCAAAGTGACAATCCCACCAACATTCCTGCTAGAGTGGTTCCTTAAGTCTTTGGTACCCCATTTATCTAAGGACGTCGCAACGTTCGAAGTGTTTTCTGAGGAAGAAGCGATAATGAGAGTGCAACAACTAGAGATAATTTACTCTCAATATGGTTTACTCTATGAGATTTTTCCAGGTGCACCGAGGTCAATCCTTGACAAAACCAGGCAAATATCTGGACCACATGATGATGGAATTATCAGTTCATCACAAACCAAGCCAGCTGATCCATTTTCAAATCAATTGCAACAATTGTCGATACAACAGACAACGGCCATCCAAATCACTGGTTCGGTTGTTCCCCCTACCCAAAAGTCGGATGTACATAGTGTGAAAATGACAAACCCAAAGTCCACCCAGTAGCCTGATGGAAATAAGAAGCAACGAAAAAAGGGTAAGGGGGATAAGAAACCCACAGATAATGTTGGCAGGGGAGACACTGAAAATAAGAAGTCAAAGTATCATTGTAATATTTGCAAGGAAGACCACCCGACTCATCGGTTCCCTCATCTTGCGGAGGCCCAAAAGTTATTGGCATAGTAACATCCTGTCATGTTAACGAACCCATTCCCACATGGGAAAAATCTAACTCAAGCCTCCTCAAGTGCAGAAGGGGGTAATCAAGGACCCCATTCATATTCAAGTAATCCTTTGTCTGCAAACATATATATGATGAAAGGCGATGCTTATATAACGACTAGAGCACATGATTACGAAAAGCCAGGCACCTATGAGAAAGGTAAAGAAGCCAAAAACCCACCTCTTCCTCTTCATATTGAGAATACTTTGGGAGAAACAATGAAACGCATCCCCAAAGGTGCGTTCAAGAAAGATTCTTACAACCCAAATGCAAGGGCCACCCAGAACTACTCTGTGGTGGAAGATTTATCACAAACCCCTTGTGCGATGTCTGCTTTGGAAGTCCTCCAGAGTTGCCCTTCCTAGAGAAAGGCCATGTTAGCTACCTTAGAGTCTGTCGAGACTTGTAATCTAGGAACGATCATGCTTGATACCTTCGACTTAAAACCTCGTCTTCCTTACCACATCACTTTTCAGATAGTAGTGGCTTACACCACGAAAACGTTTACTTGGAATATTTTTTGTACAGTGGTGGATGAGGGCGCCTCGACATGCATGATGTCTTTGGCATGTTGGAAGCCCATCAACCAACCTGATTTGTCTCCATCACCTACTCTACTTATAACTTTTGACGGTCATTCTTTCCAACCACATGGGATCATCCCATCTTTCCCCGTGCAGCTAGGGGAAAAAACCGTGTCTATCAAAGTTGAAGTGGTCGATGTGTCCCTTGACAACAATATTTTGTTAGTTAGGAGTTAGACCTACACTATGCAAGAAGTGGTCGTGACAGTGTTCTAATTCTTTTTGTTTCCTCATGAGGGCCAGATTGTGACCATTCATCAATTATCCTTCTCCCGTATGGACCCTTCATTGGGAGTCTCCACGGTCCCGATGATTGATAACAACTAGCCTGGCATCATCAATGTAGGGGTTGGTTTGTGCCCATGATTGATGGGTACTTTTGATTACCCTCCTCTGACCATCAATGTCCATTATATGACAGTTGTCCCCAACCAACCTCGGGATGAAAATTTTCAAATCTTGTCTTTTCGCACAACATAATTTCACGATCTGTGGACCCTTCCTTCCCCATCTGCTACGATGGAAGAGAAGTTTCATACTCAATCATACAATGAGCTTCTGCCGACCCTGATCTAACTCCAACACAAGGGTTATATCTGGTGCTCGAGCCTATTTGGGCTCAAGGTTCCCTTGTTGATACAGATTCTTTAGACTCAGTCTTGCCTTCATATGAAGTGATTATTGAGGCAATGACTAGTCCCAACATAACCTAGGATGATCTTCATCATAGATCTTAATTCCTCCCAGAGTTAAGACAAATTGAAGCAGGCGAATTCAATTTGGCCATGAATGGAGATAAAGATTGTCCTATCAATCCTTTGGAAACACACGCGATTTACACTGAAGGAAATATGGCCACAATGGTCAATATGATACCTATTGACATCTCCAGAACCCATGGTATCATGGAGAATATCTTTGTCGGAGTGGACTGCTCTGCCAAGGAAATTCAAATCTAGACAAATTTATTTAAATAATTCTGCAACGTCTTTGCCCGGTCTTATGAGGAAATGCCAGGCATAGACCCAAGAATTGTTGAACATGAAATCATGACTTATCCTAATGTCAATCCAGTCCAGTAGAAGCTTCGTCTGGTCAATCCTAGGAAAGCAACAACTATCAAGGTTGAAGTAGAGAAACTAATTAAAGATGGTTTCATCTACCCCTTCCAATTGACTCAATGGGTGTCGAATCCCATGCCAGTCAATAAAAAGAAGGGTACAATTCACGTATGCATGGACTTCCTTGAAAAGAACAAGGATTTCCCAAAAGATAATTTCCCCACACCATTTATTGACTAGATAGTCGATGAATGTTCAGGATGTGAGGCCTTTTCATTCATGGATGGTTTTTCGGGATACAATTAGATACAAATCAAACCCGAAGACCAAAACAAGACCGCTTTCATCTATCCATGGGGTACAATCTCTAATCGTAAGATGCCTTTTGGTCTGAAAAATGTTGGAGCTACGTTTCAGCGGGCCATGTCTTTTTCTTTCCATGACCTCAAACACATAGTTGAGGCTTACCTCGATGATTTAGCATCACGATATCGCAAGAGAGATGATCATCTGGAACACCTTCGACTAATCCTTGAATGGTGTCACTACTACCAAATCTGCTTGAATCGAAACAAGTAAATTTTTTGCATCACATCATGTCGTCTGCTAGGTTTCATCATTTCAACAACAGGGATCATGGTCGATCCTCTTAAGGTTGAGGCAATAGTTCAATTGCCTCCTCCGTGCACCATACCTCAGCTTCCGAGTCTGTAAGGAAAAGTGAATTTTCTACGTTGTTTCATCACAAATTATGCCAAGATCACAAAGGTTTTTATGCGTTTATTGAAGAAGGATGTTCCTTTTCATTGGGGCGAAGCTGCTCAACGCTCTTTCACAGCATTGGAAAGTGGCCTCATATCAACCCCTCTGCTTCGACCACCCAATTATAATAAACATTTCCTATTATACTTGGCCACTGTAGAGTCGACCATCTGTATGGTCTTAGTTCGAGAGGATGATTTACTCTCAGAATACATGATTTATTACCTGAGACGAGGCCTAGTTGGACTGGAACTCAATTATTCCCATATCAAAAAACTTGCGTTGGCAGCAGTTCATGTTGTCCAACAGTTCCGTCATTATATTTTGTTTTGCAAGACCACTGTCATTGTCGTCGTGAATCCATTTCAATACGTATTGACACAACGAGTCATCGGTAGAAAAATCAGTAGATGGATAGTTATCCTCTAGGAATTCGACTTGGAATTCATTTTAGCAAAATCCAAAATGTCGATGGTCTTCGCAGAACTCATATCAAAACTTCTAGTTGAATTAGGTGATGTTATATCCGACGAGTCGCCTATCAACAGAGACATGTTTTTGATCACGTCTTCTGACCCCTGGTATGGAGATGTGCTTGTCTATCTCCAAACTTTGAAGTGTCCTGCCTCTGCTTCTCGTGATGAGCATTTCCATATATGCCATCAGGATAAGAACTATCTCATACTCGAGGAAACATTGTATCGTCAAGGTGTATACCGCATCCTTCGCCGATGTCTCACTCATGAAGAAGCAAAAATCATGTTTAATGATTGCCACACTGGAGCATGTGGTAGTCATTTGTCTGGGTTGGTAACAACCCAAAATATTCTATGAGCTAGTTACTTTTGGCCGACATTAATCAAATATTGTGTTGAATTAGTCAAGAAGTTCCACTTGTGTCAGATATTCTCTCAGAAGATGAGGGCACACTCCACTCCCATGTTTCCTATTGTTACCATTGGTCCCTTCACTAAATGGGGGATTGATTACACTACATGCAACCCCCCTTCAGCAAGGGGGCACCTCTATGTCATCATAGTAGTAGACTACTTCACCAAGTGGGTCAAAGCTATGTCAATGTTAAAAGATGATGGGGAGACAACAACTCTCTTTTTTTTCAACCGGATAATCGCAAGGATCAGCATCCCAAGAGAGATTGTCAATGACCATGGTAGTCACTTTCAGAACAAAATGATGACCGAGCTAACATCAAATCTTGGGTTGAGGCAAGAACATTAATCACCTTATTACCCCCAAGAGAATGGTCAGGTGGAAGCTGTAAATAAATCTTTTAAAACCATTCTACAGCGAACGGTCAATTCGGCCAAGTCAAATTGGCATTTGATGTTATATTCGAAATTATGGGCTTACCAAACGTCTGTTAAGACTACAACCAGTTTCTCACCTTTTTAACTCGTTTACAAGCTGGAAGCAGTCTTTCCTATAGAATGTCATATCCCATCATTAAAGTTGGCAGTACAGTTATTTCTAGATACTTCACCACTTGAAGAACGATTACTATACCTCGAATAGATCAATGAACAACATTGTGATGTGGCCTTATCTAACGAGGCTCAAAAACAAAAAGTCAAGTGTCAGTATGATCGGTCTGTTCGTCCTCGAATTTTCTTTGAAGGTGACCTTGTCCTAGTCTATGACCAAGATGAGGACCCCCTGGGGGAAGGCAAGTTCAAACCCATGTGGTTTGGACCTTTCATCGTGAAATAATTACTACAGAAGGATGCTTATCGTTTGGTGGACTTTGATGGAAATGTCTTGGTGGAGCCTAGTGTTGGAATGTTTACAAGAAGAGCGTGCTTGTTATTGATGGAAAGAACAGAAGCAATGATGACAAATAGGCAGGCAAGGAAGATCAGCAGACAGGCAGGCAAGGAAGAAGAACAATATCTATCGAATGGCAAGATCAACAGTGTAAGCTCAGAAGGAGGAAAACAATCAAAGCACGACAAAGGTTTTTGGAGTTTCACAGATCAGGAAATCTAAAGGAAAGAGGTTCAAATTCGCAATATGCGAAATCACGATAACAATCTTTATAGGTGATTCAAGAAGGACATGTGGTGAATGACAAAGATTTTGTTTCGGAGTTTCACAGATCGAGAAATTCTAAAGGAAAGAGGTTCAAACTTGTGATATGTGAAATAGCGATAAAAATCTTGACATTTGATTCAAGAAGGACACATGGTGAACAAAAAAGGTTTTGTTTCAGAGTTTCGTAGATCGAGAAATCCAAAGGAAAGAGGTTCAAACTCGTGATATGTGAGATCACGAAAAGATCTGGACCGTCAAATCACCAAGGATTGTGGAACGTTGATTAGGCATGAAGAAGGCTCGTGAAGTGGTGAAATCGTGATAAGATCTAGGCCGTCAGATATGGAGTAATTATGAAGGACCAACAACCGTTAGATATGGTGAAGCTACAAGGCGGATAAGAACAAGAGTCATCCAACTCTCCAAAACTGTGAAGGAATCCTAGCTGTCCATCGAGGACAGTCGTGAACCATTGGATCCAGAGGACACATGGCGAAAGATCATCATTTCACTCACTGGAAAGTCAAAGGAATGAAGTGCTCATTTGATTGGTGAGTGTTCATATCTTGTGGTCATATTGTCGAGAGATAGAGAATCCAAGCCCTATTTTGGAGTTCCTGACATGGAGAGTCAAGAGGACTCATCACAGAATACCCGGGATGTGAAAGTTTGAAATTCCTTTTTGAATAAGGCTATGGTCACAGCCAATGGTTACATCTGCGAAAGATAGAGGAAGGAGATAGCGGTGTTAATCTCCATCTCAGGGTCTCGACGATCGCAACTTGGAGCATCAAGACCCTTCATCACATGAATTGTGATATGCGATATTGCAATGAGATCTGGACCATCGGATCATCAAAGATATCGACCGTTGATTAGGCTCGATGAAGTTTATAAATTCATGAAATATGAATCACCTTTTGGTGCAGCCTGTGGTCACTGCAAGTGGTCAGGTGAAGGGAAGAATCTAGCGGTGCTAAGCTCCATCTCGGAGTCTCGACGATCGTGACTTGGAGTGTCGAGATCCTTTATCACAGGAATGTCGAGATGTGATATCATGAAATTAAAACTCTGTTTAGATCTTGGTCATAGCCAGTGGGCATATGAATTAACTACAAGACCCTACAAACTCCATCCAATGGTGCAGGTGAATTTAAGTATGATTGAAGGGCTATTGTTTCTCTTTACAGTTAATCGAATAGTGGTGATTCAGTTGCTGAAGCGATATTTGGAGGTTGACAGTGTAACTGCTAGAAACCACTAATGGTTTCTGTCAGAGGACTCAAAGAGACTTCTGTGTGATTGCCAGAGGAGCCGAAGAGTCTCTAGGAATCTTCCAGTGGAATGAATACTATTTGTAGAAGCAATCAACAGATCGATCTAACTACCAAAGAAGCTGAAGAGTTGCCATGATGAACAGGTAGAGTACTCGACATGAGAGAGCATGCAAAAGCATGGCGGGAGAGCATGCACAAGGTACACAGAGACTATAAGTATGCAGAACATATAAGATATGGGGGTTGTTGTTGTTGAGAGGGATTCAGGAGTGTATAAGGAGGAGTGTGCAACAACTAAAATACAGAGAAGAGGAATGGAGCATGGGATGGACATGGCACATAGAGCATAAAAGGAAGAAGCGCATAAAGCACAAGGAGTGTGTGGGGAAAGACAGTAAGACACTAAAGGAAGGCTGAGGTGCTCTTGTAGAGAAAAAAAGAAGATCATAAATCCCAAGAAGATGCAGACAGAGAGACACTGATACAGGAGAGAAGAGAAACATAGTAGAACAGTGATAAATGATAAATATTGTATGAATGTGATAATTTTCATTAGAAAAAATTGATATTTCAGGGTGGTAGGGAGGTGCTAGGGAGGACTGTTGTCCTCAGAGGTTCAAGTGGGTTCTTGAACACAGGGAGTTGTAGCTACCTTCTAGTTGGTGCTAGAGAAACCGGGGAGTTGGTGCTTCCTTCTAGTTGGTGCTAGAGAAACCAGGGAGTTGGTGCTTCCTTCTAGTTGGTGCTAGAGAAACCAGGGAGTTGG
>JZKD02S1448238.1:645485-668545 GCA_000966675.3 Picea glauca
AAAATCTAAAATTTTGCAGCTAGAAGACCCAACAATGAATTGAGGAAACTATCAATAGCCATGCTATCCACCATAGAACTTGACCAAAATGACGGTGCTATTTTGGGAGTTAACACCTCCAGTGAGCATACATCCTACAATTGACAAATTCAGGAGGGATTATCCCTTGTATTCTTTAAATTTTTTTCCTATGAGGGAGGGTATACGCGGGCTGTAATGTACATAGTTGCATATGCCCGTGTGCAGTATTTTCTATTCACGTGGGCATACACTGGTTGTCTTAAGAAAGTCTGCGTATGTGTAGGGCCAAACATTTTAAAGGTCAGTGCCCCCCAAAAAAACAAAACAAAATGCTTAAATAAATAATGGAGATGCAAGGGGGGTTAGTATGTACTTACTTGGTCCAAGATGAAGTTCATTTCGTCCACTGAAGCTCCAGGAATCAATTCTTTTCACAAAGGGGTATTTTTGGCTTTTAGTCAATTTCTCAATTTGCAATAGTGATAATGAGCTGGTAGCCTCTATTTATAGACTTTTTGGCCACTTTTTGTCAATTTTTGGACCCTTTTGTCATTTTTTCTAAATTGAAAATCATTTAGTATGGTTTAAGATTTTTCTATGGATTGTTACAATAATTGTTACTTTGGGTTTTGGGAAACTTTTTGGAGATTTGGGTCTTTTTAAAAGGTCCTTTGGTAAAAAGTCTTTTTTTTTCCAACTTGTTGCATTTAAGTTAGGATTCCACCTCTACTTTCTGCATCTCATTGTCTTTATCACTACACCATAGGATCGATTCCACCGATTTGTGACACAAAACCATCATTGCTTCTTTAGAAGTGTCATATTTTAGTTGTAGAGCCTACCTTAACATGGATGCCCCAGGTAGATCTTGGTTGCATTTTGTTGTCCATGCCGTCACTAATGACCATAGGCTCGGGAGTCCTTATTAGTTTATCTTGATTATGATTTTGAGCCTCATTTTGCATGATGTATTATCACTTTTGACCTCACCCTTGAGACTCCCAGAACATAACGGGTCTTCTTTTATGCCCTTTTCAGACCCTCTAAAAATGAAAATATTGTCGAGGGATCTTGTTGACCTTCACGCTCGCTAAAGTGAAATTTTAAGTCACGTCTATTCAGCTGTAATTTACCCCTTTTTTGGTTCGGATGGTCAACTTTACAAATAAAGGTATACTCTAGGAGCCTCAGTTCCCTAGAAGAGTATTCTCAGGTATGATTTTAACCCTTTTTCGGGCCTGAGGGACTAAATTTACGAAAAAGGAACCCCCACGAAGTCCATAGTTAAGCTCTTTTCAGACTCCCTAAAATTTAAAATATCGTTGAGTGACCTTATTCTTTCACATTCATTAAATTGGTCCAGAAGAACATTCTTGATAGATTCCATAGTTAAGCTTTTTTTAGACTCCTTAAAAATGAAAAAATTGTCGAGTGACCTTCTCTTTATCACACTCATTAAAATGGTTTTGAATAGATGTATGGTCGGTGCTATTTTACCCCTTTTACGAGCCGACTAGACTATCTTCGAAAAAGGTACCCCAGTAGAGTCTCCTTTTACGCGTTTTTTAGACTCTCTAAATATGAAAAACCGTCAAGATTACCTTCTCTGGGCTCGTTAAAATTTCATCGAAGGACGTTACCATTGTGCTTATTATTAATCACATTTTCATACCTGCATCTTTGGCCTAATTCTGGCTCCATTTTTCTCTCAACTGAACCATCTGAAGCATGCCTTATACGCAAGTCTTGTACTACTTTGCCTCTGAGTCTTGACACCTTTGGCCCCTGGAGGATTTTTCTCGAGTGTCTTTTCCTGCATATGTCCCTTTTCCCTGAGCATCCATGTCTTTTGTGCACTTGGAACTAGTATGTCCGTGACACTCGATCCTTCTTTCTAACGTAGCATTCTTTTATTCTTTTTCAAGATTTCCCAAATTATTGAAAAAGACAAAAAAATCAAATATACCCAAAAAAGAGGAAGGGAAAAGTATTTTATTTTTATTGGCAGCACAATGAGTCAGCCTTGGACAAAGCACATCCTTTCATTTTTTCATCAAGACTTGGGATTTAATATGACCTTAGGAAGTTATTCTCGCTACATAGAGTTGTGTCCTCCTCCGTTTGGTTATTCTTCCAAACATATGGAGAGTTTGTAATCCATATTTTATGAGCAGAATGAAATGAATACAAATTATTAGCAGGTGCTTAACACAAAATAACAGAGATACAGTAAAATTGGTTTTCTATTCAATAACGAAATAAGCTGAAACTGTAAAATGCAGCGGAAACAAGCTTGCTGGAATGGTGGCAGCTTATCTCTGAGAAGAGATGTGATGGCATCGTGCATTCATAAGAAGGTTACAATGAGGCTCTGAAGGAATTTTTACAATAAGAAAGAATGCCAAAAACCCTATACATCCGAAAACCTAACCCTAGGATATGAAGCTCCAAAAGTCATGTGGGCCCCGTTTGGGTAAGTTAGTACATCAACTTCTCGGGGTCGTAACTTTTGCATACGATCTTTGTTTTAGGCGTGTGATAGCCCGTTGGAAAGGTATCATCGAGGAGATTCATTTTGGGGGCTCAAAAATTCCTTCAACTATAATTGAGGAGATAGACACCAAAAATCCTTCATTTAGGCCCTCAAAATGGCCCCGAAAGTTAAAACTGCTAAAAATAGTAAATTGCCAAAAATATCATAAAATTGTTTTGAGCTAGTTGGAAAAGGTGGGTGGCCACTGATATCCATATGGATCAGTTTGCAGTGCCTCCTGTGTCATGAACTTATGTAAAAATATCATACTACCTGAGTCTCATCTTATGTCATGCTATTGTCGAAGGGAAGTTATTACTACGCTTGAGTCGGCCCCCTTTGCAGATTGTCTCTTACCCCCATGCCTGGAACCCTAATCAAGTCTTTGTTCGAAATCCATGAAGCCCTCAACCTGATCATCAAAATCCTCTAGTCCATTCCTGACAAGCTGTCGAAGACCTCTAGGTAGTGAAGTCGTACACTCATATTACACTCCTACCCAAGTTGTGAATATTTTGAATCTATTGATCGAGCTTTGAAGGCCTCAACTCTAGCCATCATGCCTTATATGATTCTTGAAGATGGATACTATGCATGTATACATTTTTGATTTCAAGATGTAGATCCATTGTGTATTTCTCGCGGCTACACTTTATATAGTTATATGACAAGGATCTACAATGTATTTGATTGGTAGCCATGATTTTATTTCATTTCGAGCAGGGGTATGCCCGCCTCGGTGAGAAAATTGTTATTTTGCAGATGGTACCTCCCGAATTCTGGTTCCTAGGCTCACTTGTTTGGTACATTGGTGAAGATTGATAATCTATTTTGGCCATCAGATGCTCTTCTGACCTCACACATTAGGGGGCATCTGTTATAACCCTAAATTCCACCAGACATGCTTACTGAGCATCAGGCCATCTCATTTGACTTATTTTCCAAGCCACTACTGAACAACTTCTTAGAAAAAAACTCTTTTTGAAGGAATATGCACCTTGCTCCACTACTGCACGCATGTATATGCTAGCTAACCCACTACAGCCTGCGTATACCTAAAAAGCACGAAAAATGGAAAGTTGCAGACAAAACACACAATTTTGGGCAAGTTAACTAAACCAACTGAACGTCCATATTCGGTCACTCGACCAAATACCTAGCCATTGCTAGCCTACAAAAGAAGGGATAGGGGTCCCATTTGGAAGGAGGAAAATCTTAGCAAAGAATCTATACCCGATTTAGTATTCCCCTTGTCCCAACCTTTTGCAACTATTGTGTGAAGAGAAGCATATACATAAGTAGTTGGAGCACAGTTGAAGAGGAGCCCAGAACCAAATTCGAGGAGAAATGTTCGATCTCACCATTGTAAGGTTACTTTTGTGAGATTAATAAAAGAAGTACTTCTCTCGTCCCGCCATATGAGATTGTCAATATTTAAATTTGATTATATTTTGATAAAATCTCTAACCAATTAGTTTATAGGTTATATGCATGTGGAGTTCTTTGTTTGTATTTTATGAATGAAGGTCAGCATTGGGAGGAGAGCTACAGTCAAGGAGCAACGAAGAGTTAAAGGGATCAACATCAAACATGAGAACTAAGGTATAGTAACTAGATCTCTTTAGCCTTGTATTTCTATATGAGTAATGGGAGTTATGCTTGGGATGTTGGTAAAAAGCAGGAGACTTTATGTCATTTCTACTTGCATGATAAAACCCTTAATGCTAGTCCATAGTAGGGATTTCCCACCCACAACAAGGACGTCACCTAGTCCTCGATAAGTCTATTGGATGCACTGGTCCCACATCTTTACATAACAGATACATAGTTGTCAGATACTCCAGTACACATAAAAATGATATGTATAAAAAGAAATAAAAAATTAAATAACTTTGAAAAACAAACATACCTAGATCTCCTTGCTCTGCTCCAGGAGGTACAGACATGTCAGGATTTCTAGAAAAGTTGATCCCGACATAGGGGTATTCCTCTATAGCCGAAATCTGACGAGACCACAAGTCAAAAAATTTATCATCGAAGGCCTCGATGGTCCTCCCTCCCCCCTGTTGCGGAAACAACGTCGCCCATCTGCATAGTGCTGGGAGAGAGGTTGTGTTCCCTCATATTGTCTCTCGAGGACTGATATTGGGTACCCTCTAGAAGAAAAAGGAACATAAAACAGTCCCAAACTCAAAGTTTTGGTGTTCCCATATCCGACACTCTGTTAGATGTCTCTTCATGCAATCCAACATGGTTGTACTCCAATAAAAAATATGTGCATTTAAGCATTGTACTGCACAATGCATGTGCGCCCGATAATCATGATGTAAAGCCGTGGATCCAGTGATCTGCCCAATGATAAGAACTATCACCTTCAATTATAGGTTGTTGATCTTGTGTATAGGCAAATGAGAACCTACTTTCTCAGTACCAACCTCACAATGGATTCCAATCAACTCCTCAATGTTGTGAGGCTCGGGGGGAAAAGTACGTAAGTTGACTAGATCCTCTCTCCTGGAGAGACCAGTCAAGAAGTAAATGTCTTTAGTCGTTGGAGTCAATGACTGCCCCTCGAGCATAAATTCCTCTGTTTCATGATGCCAGTAATCTATCAAAGCATTTAGCAACCTGGGTTGAGCCCTCATAAACAGACACTGGAAGAAATTTAACAACCCACATTGTGATAAAACAATGATAGCAGTAGGGTATTCCGATACCAAAAAATTAATTTCCTCATGCTCCCTCTCTCTCCAATGAACATACATCTTGCAAAATGACAAATTCGTGGGGAGTTAACTCTTTCCTTTTTATTTTTCCACTTATTGGAGGGTGTACACGGGTTGTCTTGGTGACATTCATGTGTGTACATGGGAAAATTATCTTCTACCCACATGCACATGCAGGCTGTTCTTGGACAACCCGCGTACATGTAGGGCCAACCTCTTTAAAGGTCAACGACCCCCCCCCCCAAAAAAAAAAAAAGAAATGAAAAAAAGGAAGAATGAAAGGTAGGAGGAGCTAGTTTGTACTTACTTGGTCCAAGAGGAAGTTCATTTCGTCCACTGAAGCTCCCAGAATTGACTCTTTTGGCAAAGGGGTGTTTTCATCTTTCTTATCAATTCTCAAATTACAATGGTGATAATGAGCTGCCAACTTCTATTTATATACTTTTTGGCCCCTTTTTGTCATTTTTTGGATCCTTTTGTCATTTTTTCTAGCTTGAAAATTTTTTAGTATGGTTCTTGAATTTCTTTGGGGATGTTATGATACATGTCACTTTGGGTATTTGGAAACTTTTTGAGAGTTGGGTCATTTTTAAAGGTCAATTTGTAAAAAGTCATTTTTCCAACTTTGTGCATGTAAGATAGGATTCCACCTCCACTTGTTGGACCTCGTTGTATTTTTGGCTTTGCCATAGGATCGATCCCTCCAAATTTTGACACAGAACCCTCACTCCTGCTCTAGAAGTGTCGTAATTTAGTGGTAGAGCCTACCTTCACATGGATGCCCTAGGTAGATCCTGGTTGCATTTTGGTGTCCATGTCGTCGTTAATGATTATAGGCTCATGAGTCCCTTTTTAATCGTTCCTGATTATGAGTTTGAATCTCACTTTCATAATTCATTATCTCTTTTGACCTCACCCTTGGGACTCCCAAAACAACGAGTCTTCTTTTAATCCCTTTTCAGACCCTTTAAACATGAAAATATTGCCGAGCGATCTTGTTTCCCTTTATGCTTGCCAAACTAAAATTCGAAGGCACGTTTGTCCAGTGGTAGTTTACCCCTTTTTCGCTCCAGACGGTAAAATGTATGAACAAAGGTATACTCTAGAAGCCTCGGTTCTCTAGAAGAGTATTCTCAGGTATAGATTTAACCCTTTTTCAGGCCCGAGGGACTAAATTTACGAAAAAGGAACCCGCATGGAGTCCATAGTTAAGATCTTTTCAGACTCCCTAAAATTGAAAAGATTGTCGTGACCTTGTTTCTTCACACTCATTAAATTGGTCAAGAAGAACATCCCTTACGGAGTCCATAGTTAAGCTTTTTTTAGACTCCTTAAATATGAAAAATTTGTCGAGTGATCTTGTATTTGTCACACTCATTAAAATGGTTTTGAATAGACATCTTTTCGGTGCTAGTTTACCCCATTTTTTGAATCGACTAGACTACCTTCGAAAAAGGTACCTCAGTGGAGTCTCCTTTTACGATTTTTTAGACTTTCTAAAAATGAAAAACCGTCAAGATTACCTTTTCTGGGCTCGTTAAAAATACATCGAAGGATGTTATCATTGTGTCTTATTAATCGCATTTGCATTCCTGTGTCTTTTTCCTAATGCCGGCTCCATGTTTCTCTCAACTGAACCATCTGAAGCATGCCTTATACACAAGCCTTGTATCACTTTGCCTCTGCGTCTTGACACCTTGACCCATGGAGGATCTCCCGAGTGTACTTTTCCTACATATGTCCCCTTTCTCTAAGCATTGGTGTGTTCCTTGCGCTTGGAACTATTATGTATGCGACACTTGTTTCTCCTTTGTAACGTAGCATTCTTTTATTCTTTTTCAAGCTTTCCAAAATTATTGAAAAAGACAAAAAAAATCAAATATACCCAAAAAAGAGGAAGGGAAAAGTATTTTCTTTTTGTTTAAAACACAATGAGTCGCCCTTGGACAAAGCACATCCTTTTGTTTGTTCGTCAAGCCCTAGGATTCAATATGACCTTAGGAAGTTGTTCTCACTACATAGAGTTGTGTCCTCCTCCATTTGGTTACCCTTCCAAACATATGGAGAGTTCTAATTGTCTCTTACATCATGAACTTATGTCAATTCCATGCTGCCTGAGTCTCATCTCTTCTCGTTCTTTTGTCCAAGGGAAGTTTTACTAAACTTGAGTTGACACTTCTGTAGTTTGTCTCTTGTCCTCATGCCCGACCACCCTGAAAGTCCAATCAAGTCCTTGCTCAAAATCAATGAATTTTTCCACCTGATCACCAAGATCCTCTTGTCTGTTCTCGATGAGTCGTCAAAGACCTCTAGGTAGTGAATTCGTACATTGAAATTACACTTGTACCCGAGTTTTGAAGATTTTGAAGTTGTTTCTCGAGATTTGAAGACCTCATATCCAACCATCATGCATCATTGGATTCTTGAAAATGGATACTATACATGTATATCTTTTGATTTTGAAATGTAGATACATTGTGTACTGCTCATAGATACACTTTTTATAGTTATATGACATGGATATGCAGTGTATTTGATTGGCAGCCATAATTTTATTTCATCCCGAGCATGGGTATGACCACCTCGGTGAGACAAATTGTTATTTTGCAGATGGAACCTCCTGAAATATGGTCTGTAGGCTCACCTGCTTCGTACATTGGTGAATATTTGTAATTTATTTCGGCCATCAGATGCTCTTCTGACCTCACACATTAGGGGGCATCTGTTATAACCCTAAACTACACCAGACATGCATACCTAGCATCAGGCCATATTCCTTCCTATCTTTTCCAAGCCATCACTGAAAATCTCTTCTAAAAACCATTGTTTTGAAGGTGTACGCTCCCTACACCACTACTTCCAGGGTACACACACTTGATGCACCACTATAGCTCGCATACACTCACAAAAAATCATGAAAAATGAAAATTAAAAAGGGATACGGGTTTCTGAGCCGTTACTTAATTAGTTGAACGCCCATAGCCAGTCACCCTAACCATTACTATCTCTTTTGGCCTATAAAAGAAGGAGTTGGGATCCCATTCCAAAGGGAAGCATGAGAGCATAGAAACTCTGTCCATTTCAATATTCCCCCTTTGCCCCAATATTTTCCAACCACATTATGAGTTTGAGCCAGAATTCCTTCTTCCTCCTTTGAAAACCCTTGCCATTTCCCTAGAGAGAACTGAAGAGGAGAATAACATGTGGAAGAATTTGGTGCATGGTGAAGAGGATCCCAGGACCGAATTCGAGGAGCAGTGTCAGTCTCATGTTGTAAACGACTTTTGTGAGATTAATATAAAGAAGTACTTTTTACGTCCCGCCAAATGAAGTCTTAAATATTTATGATTTGTTTACATTTCTTGATTATGATGTTTAACCCACTAATCCATATGTAGAATGCATGCTTTTAGTTTCTTGTTTGTCTTTTGGTGAATGCAGGTCAGCCTTGGGAGGAGACTTGTAGTTGGGAAACAACCAAGCGCAAAGGGATCGACACCGGACGCAGAGTTTAAGGTATGCCTACCGGATCCCTATACTTTTTCTTTTATGTATGATTGTGGGGTAATGATGAGATAGTTGATAAAATGTAGGGGACTTTAGACGGTTATCTTTTCCTGCACTTTAGAACCTTGGTGTAGTCTGTAGAGGGGTTTTCCTGCTATAGCAATCAGAAGAGTGTCTGATGGCTGAAATACATTACAAATCTTCACCAACGTACAAAGCGAGTGATCCTAGGACCAGAGTTCGAGAGGTGTCATCTGCAAAATAACAATTGTCTCATCGAGGTGGGCATACCCATTCTCAAGATGAAATAAATCATGGCTTCTAATCAAATACAGTGCATATCCATGTCATATAACTATATAAAGTGTATCCGCGAGTGGTACATAGCAGATCTACATCTCAAAATCAAAGATATGCATGTATAGTATCCATATTCAAGAAGCCAAATGATGCATGATGGCTAGAGATGAGGCCTTTAGAGATTGAGCAAAAAATTCAAGATCTTCAAAAATCAGGTAGGAGTGAAATATGAGTGTAGGACTTCACTACCCAGAGTTCTTCGATGGCTCGTCGGGGAACAAACAAGAGGATATTAATGATCATGTAGAGAAATTCATTGATTTCGAACAAAGACTTGATTGGAATTATGGGGATGTTCAAGCATGAGGGAAAGAGACAAACTGCAGAAAGGATGAATCGGGTTGGGTAAAACTTTCCTTAGACAACAACACAAAAAATGATCAAACTCAGGCAGCATGACATTGACATAAGTTCATGATGCAGGAGGCAACCCAAACTCTCCATGTGTTTGGAAAAATAACCAAATGAAGGAGGACACAGATCTATGTATCAATAAAAGATTCCTAAGATCATATTAAATCCCAAATCTTGATGACAAATGAAAGGATGTGATTTGTCCAAGGGTGACTCATTGTGCTGCCATAAAAAGAAAATAATTTTCTCGTCCTCTTTTTGGGGTGTATTTGATTTTTTTTGTCTTTTTCAATATTTTGAAGAGCTTGAAAAAAGAATAAAAGAATGCTACATTACAAAGGAGGAAAGAGTGTCGCAATTATACTAGTTCCAAGTGCAAGGAACACACTAATGTTCATATAAAGGAGACATGTGCAGGAAAAGGACACTCGGGGAATATTCCTCCATGGGTCAAGGTGCCAGGTTGCAGAGGAAAAGTGATACAAGGCTTGTGTATGAGGCATGCTTCAAAGGTTCAGTTGAGAGAAAAATGGAGCATGCATTAGGTCAAAGATGTAGAGATGAAACTGTTATTAGCAAGACACGATGAAACCCCCTTCAATGTATTTTTCATGAGCCTATAGAAGGTAAGCTCGGTGGTTTTTCACTTTTAGAGAGTCTGAAAAATCATAAAATAAGACTCCGTTGGGGTACCTTTTTCGAAGGTATTCTATCTGGTTCAAAAAAGGGATAAAATAGCACCAAAAAGACGTCTATTCAAAACCATTTTAATGAGTGTGGCAAATACAAGATCACTTGGAAATCTTTTCAATTTTAAGGAGTCTGGAAAGAGCTTAACTATGGACTCACAACCTTTTTCTATATTTAGTCCCCTTAGTGCAAAAAAGTATAAACTTTACTTAGGAGAAATCTCCTGGAAAGACGAATCTCCCGAGGTGTACCTTTTTCCTCCTTAATCTACATGCTGAAAAAAGGGGTAAACTCATGCCAGTAGATGTTTTTCTGAACCAATTAACGAGTGTGAAAGAACAAGGTCACTTGACGATCTTTTCAATTTTAAGGAGTCTGAAAAGATCTTAACTATGGTCTCTGTAGGGGATGTTCTTCTGGACCATTTTAATGAGTGTGAAGGAACAAGGTCACTCGACAATATTTTCAATTTTAGGGAGTCTGAAAAGAGCTTAACTATGGACTCCATGGGGGTTCCTTTTTCGTAAATTTAGTCCCTCAGGCCCTTAAAAGGGTTAAATTTGTACCTGAAAATACTCTTCTAGTGAACTAGAGTTCCTAGAGTATACCTTTGTTCGTACAATTGACCATCCAGACTGAAAAAGGGGTAAATTATCGCCAGACAAACATGCCTTCAAATTTTAGTTTGGCGAGCGTGAAGGACAACAAGATCGCTCGACAATATTTTCATGTTTAAAGACTCTGAAAAGGGCTTAAAAGAAGACTCGTTTTCTTGGGATTCCCGAGGGTGAGGCCAAGAGTGATAGCACATCAGACATATGAGGCTTAATCTCATGAATAGGACAAGACTAACAAGGACTCCTGAGACTAAAGTCATTAATGACGACATGGACACCAAAATGCAACCAGAATCTACCTAGGACATCCATGTGAAGGTAGGCTCTACCACTAAATTACGACACTTCTAGAGAATAAATGACGGTTTTGTGTCACAATTTGGTGGGATCGATCCTATGGCAAAGTGGAAAAGACAACAAGATGCAAAAAGTGGAGGTGAAATCCTAACTTAAATGCAAAAATTTGGAAAAAACAACTTTTACCAAAGAATCTTAAAAAGTGACCCATCTCCCAAAAAAAATTTCAAACCAAAAGTGAAGTGTATCGTAACATCCAATGAGAAACTCAAGAACCACTTTAACTGATTTTCAAGCCAGAAAAAATGACAAAAGGGTTCATAAAATGACAAAAAGGGCCAAAAAAGTCTATAAATAGAAACTGGCAGCTCATTATCAACATTGCAAATTGAGAATTGACTAAAAATCCCAAAAGACCTCTTTGCTAAAAGAGTTTATTCTGGGAGCTTCAGAAAAAGAAACGAACTTCTTCTCAGACCAAGTAAGTACAAATCAACCCCTCTTTCATTTCAATACCTTCTTTTTGCATTTATTTTAGATTTTTGAGGGGCACACACTCCTAAAATGGGGCGGCCCTACGTGTACGTGGTTTGTCCAAGGAAAATCCGCATTTGCCCATGGGTATAAAACAATCTTCCCACGTGCATATGTGACTGTGTCTTATACAGCCTGCGTACACCCTCAAGAACATGGAAAAATTGAAAGTACAAGAGTTAACTCCCCTTTGAACTTGTCATTTGATAGGATGTATGTCCACTGGAGAGAGAGGGAGCATGAAAACATAGATATCTTGGTCGATGAGGACCCTGCAGTTATGGAAAAATTGAGACAATGTGGTTTGTGGAAGTTCTTTCGGTGTCCATTCATGAGGACACAATCCAGGTTGATGAATGCCTTGGTGGACTATTGGCACCCTGGCATTAAGGCATTCATGCTTGAGGGGTATTCATTGAATCCAACGACTGAAGACATTTATTATCTGACTGGACTCTCGAGGATAGGTGTGTTACCCATGATTTTGGTCATCATGATGATGTATTGATGATGGTGTACTCAGGCTCTTCATAAGAACTTTCTCCTGAGAAGAAGTTATTTTCATCTCTTCTAGAAAACTCATTTTTGAAGACTGTTCGTAGGCTGCTAGTATATTTTCCTGCAAGAATGCATGATTCTCGCAGGATGCCTTAAGCCAGGGTGTGAGAAGTTCGAACTGTGTTAAACTGCTAGGGTGCGAACTCTTTCTAAAGAAAGGAAAAAGATGAATTCTCGATGCTTCTAGAAGGGAATCTTCTAGAAGGATGAGATGGAATTCGAATGGTTATCCTAGTACTGGATTCCCTGATATTTTGGGATCATTCTTATCCAAGTAACTAATTCATTCTCTCCTATATATTGAGGGAATTCTCATGGAAAATGTTAAGAAAGATTCATTGGATAATTGGTGAAAGAATTGTGTGAAGGACTGATGCTACAGCTGCTAGGAGACTCCAACAAGTTCATCTAAAGGATTTGATATTCTTCGTGCAAGTGAGCAAGTGTGTGTGTCGGAGCCAAGGGCCATTGAAAGGAAGTTTGTGACATCAAGGCTCAGGTTGTAATCTTTACTTTCCATCAATATGATACAGTAATATGTCCCTTTCCCATAAAGCTATTTCCACTTTATTGTATAACTCCTTGATCATATACATAGATTGACTGTTGAATAGATTGTGCTTTCTTCGCTTCGGTTGGTTTGTGTTGTCTTGGTCTTGGCTGCACGGGAGCACTGGAGAGAAGCAGGAGAAACAAATACCAAAGGAAGCGATAATAAGGTATGTTCTTTGTTCTTGCCTCCTATTTAATTCAATGGTTAGAATCTAGGGAAAGAGTCATGTTCTGTCTTGCTTTGTTCTAGATCCAGGTGGATCTAGGGAGATCGGTTTGTGTCTGCACTTACGGATTTTTCCAATAACAAGGTGAACTAGTCAACTTGGGTTCTTTTCCCCCTGGACCCCACAACATTGCTGAGTTTATTAAACTACATTGCGAGGCTGACACTAAGAAAGTAGGTTCTCAGGTGCCAATCCATAAGATCACCAACCTATCACTGAAAGTGATAGTTTTACTCATTGGGTGGATCATTGGATCTGAGGCCTCACATCAGGCCTCTCAGGCACACATGCATTGTGCGATGCAATGCTTAAATGCATGAATATTCGACTAGAGCACGACCATGATAGACTGCATGAAGATACAACTCACCGAGTGTCATGGGCGAAGTAACAAAAAATTAGTATTTGGGACCATTTTGTGTTCATTCTTCTTTGAGAGGGTGCCTAGTCTTAGTCCATGAGAGACAGTGTGAGGGCATGTGGCCTCGCTACCAGCAGTGTGTAGATGGGCAGAATTTCTGCCACGACAAAGGCAAGGGAGGACCATAAAGGCATTCAACGATACTTTCTTTGACTGGTGGTCTCAATAGATTCTGGTTATAGAGGACTACCCCTATGCAAGGATCAACTTCTCCAGGGACCTTGATATGCCTGTATAATAAAGGAGTAGAGCGAGGAGAGATATGTATGTTTTCTTTTAATTTTTTTCTTTTTTTCTTTTTTCTTTTTATATATATTATTTTTATGTGTATCAGAGTATATGAAAACTATGTATCTATTATGTACAGATGTGGGACCAATGCATCCAACAGATTTTTCGAGGAGCAGGTGGCGTCCTCGACTAGAGGCAGCACCAGCAGTGACCACCAGAATAGAAACAGTACCAGGTGGACCTCCAGGAAGAGGCTGAGAGAGTGTTGAGACAGGTGGAGCGAAACCTCACCACTATCACTCGTATAGTGCCCATGGTCAAGATCGAGGATCTACCGCCATCTATGCAGCCTCATGTAGTTGGGGTGCCATGGACCTGGGTCTAGCTTTTCCAATGTTTGGAAAATGTTGTCTTTCACTATGGCAGGGCCTACAGGCTCTATGCTTAGATAGGGTGGACTACTTATGTGTCGAGGGAACTATTTTGTATATTTTTTAGGGCATAATCCCCACGATGTATACTAGATAAAAAAAAAATTGAGGTGCTTGCTCCCACCTATGTACTCTGAGACTTTTGATTTATATATATATATGCGTATTTACATATTTTATGTCTTATGGATCACATTTTTACAATGTATGTACATGTGTATGTATGTGATTTTTTATATGTGTGTGCAATATGCCAATCTAATACTTGATTAGCTAGAGTATCTATCATTTGATTTAGTCTCCTAGGAACATGGATATATGTAATGTAAGAGACGTACCCTAAGGAACTGTCGGTGTACAGTGGGATCATAAATGCGGTAAACCCCATTTAATTGGGACACAACTAGTTGTGCATCTAAGTAGACCTGGAGGTGAGAGATAGCATGTTACAAAGAGTCATGAAGAAAATCTATCACTGCATTGTATACGACGACATTGTTTGTGGCATCACCTAAATAGATACCTCCAGAAGATAGCAACTGGCCCTGAGGTGTGAATATCACCCAAGCTGCGGAAGAAAGCCTTCGAGTGTGTTGGATAGCATCATATGCGAACCCAACAAACACCTCTGATTCACTTGACATCTGCCACGGTGAAAAATATGACATCAATAATGACATGTCCATAAAACAAAAAGATAAAAAAAACTATCTGTATAAGAACTTTACATATGTAGAATAATTCACCCAAGGTGACCCACCTATGAGTAATACTTCTTGAGGTAGAGCCCATTTCTAGGCTCCACTAAAGCATTCCCTTTGAAGTCAACCAGATGATAAGAGCCCTTCTTTAGTACCTCCTTCATGATGAAAGGTACGAACCACATGGGTTTGAACTTGACTTCCCCCAAGGGATCTTTATCTTGGTCATAGACTAGGACAAGGTCGCCTTTGGAGAAAATATGAGGACAAATGGATCGATCATACTAACACTTAACTCTTTGCTTGTGAGCCTTGTTAGCCAAGGCTACATCATGTCATTTCTAATCGAGTTGCTCGAGATATAATAAGCATTCCTCAAGTGGTGAAGTGTCTGGAAATAAATGTACTCCCAACTTTAGAGATGGGATCTGGCACTCTATTGAAAAGACTGCTTCCAACCCGTAAATGAGTATAAAAGGTGAGAAACCAGTGGCAATATTCACAAACATTTGGTAGGCCCACAATGCCGAGTACAACATAAAATTCTAATTTGACTTGGATGAATTGATCCTTCATTGTAGAATAGTATTGAGGGACTTATTCACAAATTCCACCTAACCATTTTCTTTTGGGTATTGGGGTAATGAATGCTCTTGCCTCGACCCAAGCTTTGAAGTTAACTCAGACATCATTTTGTTTTGAAAGTGACTGCCATGGTTAGTGACAATCTCCTTCAGGATGTCGAACCTTGCTACTATCTGGTTAAAAATAAAGAGAGTTGTTGTTTCGCCATCATCTTTGAACGTTGGCATAGCCTCAACCCACTTTGTGAAGTAGTCTACCACTACGATGATATAGTGATGCCCCCTGGCTGAGGCTGGGTGGCATGTAGTATAATCAATCCCTCACTTGGTGAAGGGACCAACTGTAATAATGGGAAACATGGGAGTGGGGTGTGCCTGCATATTCCGAGAGAAGATCTGACATGGGTGGCACTTCTTGAACGATTCAACGCAATCCTTGATTAACATCGACCAAAAGTAACCGACTCATAGAATCTTTTGGGTTTTTGCCAACCCAGAAAAATGACCACCACATGCTCCAGTATGGCAATCGTTAAGCACAAGTTATGCTTATTCATGAGTTAGGCACCATCGAAGGATGCAATCTACACCTCGATAATAGAGGGTGTCATCGAGTATGAGATATTCCTTTGCCCGATGGTGTATATGTCGACACTCATCAAGAGAAGTAGATGTTTGGAACTTCAAAGTCTGGAGATAGACTATTATATCTCCATACCAGGGGTACGAAGATGAAATCAAAAAATGATCTCTATTAATCGATGATTCTTTGAGCGTAACATCACCTGATTTGACCAGATGTTCCGAGATAAGTTCCACAAAGACTAGTGATTTTTTGGATTTCCCAGAAACAAAATCCAAGTCAAATTCCTGGAGGATAATAATCCATCTACTGATATTCCCACTGATGACACATGATTTCAACACATATTGAAACGGATTCACAATGACAATGACGGTGGTCTTATGAAGCATAATATAATGATGGAACCACTGGATAGCATTCACTGTTTCCAACGCTAGCTTCTCAACATGGGAGTAGTTGATTTATGGTCCAACTAGGCCTTAGGTCAGGTAATAAATCACATGCTCTTCAATAAAATCATCCTCTTGAACCAAGACCATACAGATGGTCGACTCTGCAGTGGCCAAATACAATAAGAAATCTTTATTATAGTTGGGAGGCCAGAGTAGAGGGGAATACATGAGGGTGGGTTTCAATGCTTTGAAAGAGTGTTGAGAAGCTTCATCCCAATAGAAAGGAATGTCCTTTTTCAGTAAATACATGAACCCTTTAGTGATCTCAGCATAGTTTTCAATAAAACGACGAAGAAAGTTGGCTTTTCCCTGTAAACTCTGAAGCTGAGGGACTGTGCATGGAGTAGGCAATTGGAATATTGCCTCAACCTTTAGAGGATTGACCATGATCCCTGTTGTGAAAAATATGAAACCTAGAAGATGACCCGACGTCACACAAAATCTACATTTGTTTGGATTCAAGCGAATCCGATAGTAGATACATCGCTCAAATATAAGTTGGAGGTGCATGGGATGATCAGCTCTCTTATGAGATCGTGATGCTAAATCATCAAGATAAGCCTCTACTATATTTCTTAGGTCATGGAAAGAAAAATACATGGCCCACTGAAAAGTGGCTCCAACATTCTTCAGGTCAAAAGGCATCTTATGATAAGAAAATGTACCCCATGGACAGATAAAAGTTGTGTTATGTTGGTCTTCAGGCTTAATCTGTATCTGATTGTATCCTAAAAAACCATCCATGAAATAAAATACCTCACAACCTATGCACTCATCGACAATCTGGTCAATGAATGGGGTGGGGAAATTATTATTCGGACATGCCTTGTTCAAATCACAGAATTCCATACATACGCGAATTGTTCCCTTATTTTTGTTGACTGGAATAGGATTTGACACCCATTGATTCAACTGAACGGGGTAGATGAAACCATCTTTGAGAAGTTTCTCTACCTCAACCTTAATAGTTGTCGCTTTCCGAGGATTGACCAGACAAATCTTCTATCGGACCATCTTGGTGTCAGGATAAGTAAGTATTTCATGTTTGACAATTCTTAGATCAATTCCTGGCATTTCCTCGTAAGACCAAGAAAAAACGTCGCAAAATTATTTACATAAATCTGTGTAGATTTGAATCTCCTCGGGGGAGCAGTCCGCTCCGACGAATACATTCTCCACGATGTCAGGGGTTCTGAATATGTCAATAGGTATCGTTTTAGCGATGGTTTCCATATTACCCTCGGCATAAACTGTGTGCATAGCCAGAGGATTAATAGGTCAAGACCTATCCCCAATCATAGTCAACATGCATTCTCCTGCATCTATTCTTCTTAACTCTAGGAGGAAATAAGATCTATGATGGAGATCATTCCAGGGTCTATCTGGACCAGTCAATGCCTCTAAAATTGCCTCGTAAGAGGGCAAAACCAAGTCTAAAGAGTCAATATTGGCAAGGGAATATTGAGCCCAGATAGGCTCGAGAACTGGATCTAACTCCGGTGCAGGAGTCGAATCAAGGTCGAACGAAGCTTGGTGGACAATAGTGTACGCAAATTATACCACAGACAAGGTCACGGACATGCCAGGATGCCCTGTCCCTTCCATCAAAGATGATGGGGAAGGAAGAGTCCACTGATCGGTAAAGTAAGTCATATGAAATGATGACACTTGAAAAATCTTATCCCTAGACTGGTCAGGGATAATCGATATCATCTTGAAATCACCAGAAGGAGGCGGGTAATCGAACGTACCCATCAAAGGTGGGCACAAACCAACCCCCACATTGACGATGTCGGGTTGTGGGTTATCAATCATCGGGACCGTAGATGCCCCCGATCAAGGGTTAGGCCTCGAGAAGGACAATTGATCAATTTTTAGAATTCATCCCTCGTGTGGAAACAACAAGACCCAAAAAATTGTGGCAACCATTGCATGCATGGAATATGTCCAAATCCTTCCTAACATCAGGTACTAGTCGAGAGGTGCATCGACCACTTCAACTTTGATGCACATGGTCTTCCCTCCCAACTGCACGGGGAAAGAAGGGATGATTCCATGTGGTCTAAAAGAATGATCATCAAAAGTAGTAAGGAGAGTAGGTGATAGAGACAAAATGGGTTGGCCAATGGCCTTCCAACACACCAATGACATCACACATGTCGAGGTTCCCTCATCAACCACCATGCAGAAAATGTTTTGAGTAAAATATTTCATGGGGTGGGCCAATACTATATGAAACACAACGTGGTATGGGAGATGAGGTTTCAATTCGGTCATACCAAGCATGATCGTTCCCAGATTATAGGTCTCAGCGGATCCTAAGGCATCTAGCAGAGCCTTTCTTTGTGAAGGGTAGCTCTAGAGGACCTCCAAAGAAGACATCGCACAAGGGGTTTGTGATAAATCCTCCACCATAGAGTAATTCTGGGCAGCCCTCACATTTGGATTATGTGAAGCCTTCTTGAATGCCCTTTTCGGGATGTGTCTCATTGTTTCTCCCATTGTATTCTCAATTTGGAGAGGAACAGATGGGTTTACGACTTCTTTACCCTTCTCAGAAGTTTTAGTAATTCCGTAATCGTGCACCCTAGTTGTTATGTAGGCATCACCTTTCATCATATACACATTCGTGGACAAAGGATTACTAGAATATGGAGGTGGTCCCTGAATTCCCCCATCCACGCTCAAAGAGGTTTGATTAAAATTTTTCCCATGAGGAAATGGCTTCGTTAACATATCGGGACATTGTTGCACCAGTAACTATTGGGCCTCCGCAAGATGAGGGCACAAGTGAGTCGGGTGGTCTTCTGTGCAAAGGTTACATGGATACTTCAAATTTATTTTCTCTGTGTTTCCCTCGCCAACATTTTTGGTGGGTTTCTTATCCCCCTTACCCTTATTTCATTGTTTCTTATTTCTGTCAGGCTATTGGTTGGCCTTCGGGTTCATCGACTTCACATTGTGTACATTTGACGTTTGAGTATGGGGAGAAACCGAACTAGAGGTTGGGTTGGATGTTGTCTGTTTTATTGATAATTGTTGCAATTGATTCAACAACTGATTAGTGGGCTTTGTTTGTGCTGAAACAATGATTTCATCGGCATGTGGTATAGACTTGGTGTCTGGTCTTGTTAGGGATAGACCACGGCGCATCTGGAAAAACTTTGTAAAGTAAGCCAGACTGAGAGTATATCAGTTCTATCTGTTGAGATCTCATTATCACCTCTTCCTTGGAAAACACTCATGACATCACCATTCTCGGATGTGATCCAAGATATGGTCAGCCTTTGTTTTCTCAAAGTTGGCTATAAATTCGGTGTCGGCATCGTATCTCATAGGTAGTTGAAAATGGTTTAGAAAAAACATTGCCAATTTTCCAAAAGTAGAGTATCTTGAGTGGTTGAACTCGATGTACCATTTCATGACACTCTCAATAAGAGTGTTTTGAAACAGACGCTATTGTATGGAGTCATATATCAATGAGTTGGACGAGCACCATAGATGAAAGGTGGTCACATGATCTCCTAGATATTCTTTAGGTTTACCTTCGAAATTTGGAATGTTTGAGGGAAACTTGGTCAGCATGGGAAGCCAACGTGGATTGTGACAGATTGGGTCATTTAACAATATTGACAAGTCTAGAAAATGAAATGTTGCCAAAAAAGGTAGCTTGGGTTGTTGACTATGTACAGAAGGAAAGGAGCCTCAAATTTGGTTGGCACTAGGTTGCCAGGAAAAGTTAGGTTGTTGACCAAGGTTTTGTAAAAATCCATGGCCTTGGCCAACATTCAGATTCTGCGCTTGCTTAGACGTCATCGGCTAACTCCTGTAGTAGGAGGTTGAGGGCTGGGAAGGGATTTCTTCTGATGCTGTGTTCCAAATATTCTGGAAAGGGTTGCCCCCTGTTGATACGATGGGCATATGTACTGAGCCTCTCTTGGCGTTCCATTGACCATGGAAGGGGTTTCCCCTGTTCGACGTCCCTGAAAAGGGAACTAATCCTTGCCATGGATTCCAGAGTCCTTATGAGGGGGTGACTCCTATGTTTTCCCCCCGTGTAAGAATAATACCCTGCACAGGATTTTGTGATCCAAAACCAGGGTTTCCCACGGCTAAGATGGCAGATGACGAGAATGCATTGTTTCCAAATGCGTCAAACAAATATAATGACATCAAACCCACTAAAGTGGTGTAGGAAGAAGTTCCTTGACAACCTACTCTGAACAAGTTGTAGTTCATGTTCAGCTAGACAGGTTGTTGAAAAGCGTCGTCGATCCAGGGGAACAAAGGAGGTATGTGATCTCCACCATAAGGGAAAGAATTATAGGGGGTTGAGGTGCCACCCATGGACCCTTTCAAAGGATTATTTGAGCTCCCTTCCCCCATAACCATGGTCTATAGGGTGGATTAGGTGAGGACCAAGTTCATATCAAAGTCAGGCATCCCATATGAAAACGGAGGACCCATCGTACTCTATGTGAACAGTGCATTGATCGCCGCCATAGACGGAATCAGACCACTGCCCGAAGTAGAGGTGGTCGATACCATAGTGGTCCGAACCTACAAAGGTGAGTTAGGAGGTGCAACACCCTGAGTGGTGGAAGTCGTAGAGGGAGTGTGAGGACTCCCTGATGAAGTAGCAACATTTGCTTCCATCATTGATTGCAGGACTATCTGACACTCATGATGCATTAGCTTTAGTGGTACAACTTGTACCATGATGGGGGCCAACAAGTCAGTGATCGAAGGGTTATATGGACTGAGAGATTCCGCTCCAAGATTAGAATTAGTCGATTCATCCAGATACGAGTGTTCTCCTCTCGGATTTGGCCCGGGCACAGTTTCATGTGGCCTAGTCACCTCAAATGACCCTTGTTGGTCAAGTATTCATCATAATGGTGGTGGTGGTGGCTCCAAATTAACCGGTGGAAGGCCCATAAGCCTTCACTGCTGGTGGGGCTTTTGATCTTTCACTGTGTGAAAATATCAATGACACATTAAGGCTTTTTCTAACGTTGAAGACCAATCACACACTAGAAAAGTTTCTATGAGATAAATCAAGAAAACCACTAACTAGTTGGAAGAATAGTTACACCAACCAACACTAGAGCAACTTACCGATGCAAGTGAAAATCTAACACGGAATCACCCTCTCGGTATACTCTGCAAAGTGTGGCCTGATGTCTACCCTAGGTATCGCGGTATACCCCTTCTGTCACCTATGTAAGTACCTAAAATAAAAGCAACTAGGTTTCCAGCTCGTGAACAATCATTAGGCGGGTACAGTCGAAAGTCGGGTGGACCGCAATGAGTAGGGTATCAAAACTATAACCTATCGAGAGTATATAAAGCAAGTGTTTTGGAAGATTACTGAGGACTTTGAATAGATTCGAGACCCAAGAATCTCTGTGGAAAATGTGATCAACAGAATCCCAAGACATGTCCTCTATATGCGTTCCCCACTATGCTTGATCCAACTTTGGAGGGGTTATCTCCACTACCTTTCTGCATGGGACCTCATGTTTAGATCCTTTGTTAGAGGGGGATCCCAGATAAATTTCACGTTTACTAGAATTTTTACACTCCCTATCACTGACTCCAATGTTTGTGTTTTAAGCCTTGAAGAGTATCCTCTCCAACCTAAATCAAGGCACTAGCCTAGACTAGTTGATGGACCCTACAAACATAAAGTCTAGTAAATTTTAATTTAGTGTTAATTTTAAGTGGTTTGTTTTAAGTCAAGGAAGCGAAAATGAAACTAGTGGTGTGTTTTGAGAGATGAAAGAGAAGAACTGTAAATGAAACCGAAATCAAAATTACTTATTTTTGACAAATAAAGATTTGCAATTTTAACTCTTTAACCAACTTTTCATAACTTCTTTTTCTAAGGTATTTTAAAGGAAAAACCTAAAACAAGATTTTGCTTGACTACAAGCTACTTAATGTTCTAAGCATTCAGTAAAGAACTTAAAGAAAAAAACTTTTCTCCTAACAAAAATAGTCAACCCAACTACTTAACCAAACAAAGAAATAAAAACTTTTTCAATTTTTTTGTTTATGCTTCAAATATGAAACTTGAAAATAAATTCTTTTGATTTTTCTTTAAAGAAAGCAAAAGGGGAAAAACTGAAAACAAGACAAGATGAAAAAATGACTTCTAGTCCACTGCAGATGATAGGGAGCCACTGATGATACCAAACAGGCTGATCCGAAAAGACTCACAAACTCGTCTCAAATCCTTTCAAAGAAAACATAAGAAATCTTTAAAATACAAGGAAACTGATGTCAAACCCAGATTAAAAACTATAACAACAGAGACCAGTACTAGATCAAGAAACCCCTGAGAAGTATGACTTCAATAAGGGAAGAGGTTGATTTCCCCTTCTTAAGGAAAAAAATTTTGGACACGTGCACGCTACTGACAATTAAGAAGCTTGAATATGTACGCGGGATGTCTAAAGGTAGGGCACGTATGTACGCGTGCAGACCCACTACAGGCCACGTACACCTCTGTAACTTCTCAAAAAGGAAAAATAAAAGGTAGACTGACAGGGTAGGGAGTACTTGTTGATTAAGGTTGGTTGTCATTGATGTCAACCCTTGAAGAAAGACCTGTAGCACAAAGGTTTGGGTAATGGACCCAATAGTGTTTGATGTAAATATGACTCATTATTTTTT
>JZKD02S1448238.1:683833-703018 GCA_000966675.3 Picea glauca
ATCTTCACCCTTAGACATCATGGATTAGTCATTTGATCTTTAGTTGAACATATTTGATCTTTATGGCCATCAAATGACTAACCTACGATCGCTCCTTTAACCTCTTTTTTCATTCTAGTAAAAAAAAAAAGACAAATAAATGAACCAACCAGTTTATTCCAAGTGCATGCCTAATCGAATTCCCTGAGTGTGTTGTGAGATTTTCCATACCTGATAGAATTGACTCGGCACGTCGTAACAAGGAATTTTCAAAATCGGATTGATATTTATCCATGTCAAGCAATCAATCAAAATTTTCAACACAAACATGTAGTAAACACGAAGAGACATGACCTCCGACCAAAACCGTTTTGGATGACTGGGAAGGTTATCCCTCCCCCAAAACGCAAAATAGAATAATTTCTTTAATAAGATAGTTGAGGTGTCGTCACTCATGGGGACTGCCTACAACCCAAAATTACTGTATTTTCTTCTGTATGTATTCAATATATGAGTAGCTAACTTATAACAACAACATAAATTAAAAAACAAAATCAAGCATTTCAACAGCACCTCATAAATTTATTCTGTGGCATTCTTAGTTACGGAATTTTCACTTTCACTTTCACAGTTCCCTTATGATTTCACTCTATACGATGTTGAACTCTGCTATATGCATATAGGAAATACAACAAAGGTGACAACGTTCTTCTGTTGTAAGTCTCTGAATCTCTATAAATAGAAACTATAGCAATCTACTGCATAACAATGATGAGAAATTATAAAGGACTTGAAGGCATAGACATTAAGGAGAAGGTGTCAAACAATAATTTACAGTAATTTGAAGCTCTTGTTATGATGTTCTGTATTGTTTTCCTTGTAATATAAGACTCGATTTTCTAAAAAAAAGGGGGTAGCAAACAAAGTCTACCTCCAAATAAAAAAACAAATTGAACCAAAAGGGTTACCAGCAACTCCATGTCGAACCCTAACAAAACTTTAATGACTATTGGGTTTTACATTCATCAATTACCTTTCAAGTATGAACAAAAAAAAAAAAAATCTTAAAGAACGAGAATACAAGATCAAATCGAATCCTCACTATTTCTGACCTATTGTACACAATTTTCGATGGTTTTACCCTGTCAAGCCACTAAGGAAGGAACCCATGAGGGTGTAGTTGCATAGTCGAGCACCCATAGGAGGGAGCCGAACCACACAAGTCAAGGCACGAGACCAAGAACCAAAGCGCATGGAAGAGCCCACAAGGGGCGTTCTATTTGCACTTCCTGTCACCTATGTGCAACGGGGAGGAATTCGATATCCAAGCCAACGACTAGAGGAACGGTCCAACACCAACAAACACCAACGCACCACAACCCAGTGCACAAAGTAAAAACCCAGAGTTGAGAGCCAAGATTCATACCCTACACACGTATTCGTCGCGAGGAGGCAACCCATTTGCCTTATGGCCACAACCCAAGCATCTTTAGGAGAGCCCTTTTACCAACATGCCAAAAGCCCCCAACTATAAAAAAAAATGCCATCGCTATAGTCCAGTCCTTAACTTCTGAAGGACTGTCCAGAATGGGATTCAAACCCATGCCCTTTCCTTCCAGACCAGTACCTGAAACTGGCACATTAGACCAACTCAGCGTCTTGAGGTCATTCATGTGCGAGGTGTAGTGCAGAGAAAATGGGTCTGTGGGATCTTCCCTTTTCCCTTGTGTTGGCGTTGTCGACTGTTGTGTTTAGAACAATGTTGAACCACAAAGGAGGAGCCATGTGAGAGAGACCACCGACGGGCGCAACAGTAAATTTGAGGTTTGGGTCCGATTAGGGTTTGTGTAAGCGTTTTATTATTATTATTATTTTATTTTACTATTATTTTAATTTAATTTAGATTGGGCAGGCAAGAAATGGGGGAAGCGGGCATGTGAGCCTCATGCACTGATGATGCCCGACCTCAATTGAAAAAAAATAAATTATTTATTTTTAAATTTCTTTTAAATTAGTTTAAAAAAAAATCTTAAATTGTTTAAAATTTGTTTATTAGAAAATAATAATAATAATAATAAAATAAATAATAATAATAATAATAATAATAATAAAGTTATAAAAAATAAATATATATTGGGGTTCATGGGTTTTGAACCCATGACCACCACCAAGCCCAAGCGACTTGACAAAGTGCCCTAACACCAACGCACCATGTATACACCTTTACAAAATAAATTCATATAGATAAATAGATTAATTATCAATAGTAATAAAGTATTATCCTGAAGTATAATCTCCAATTATCCAAGTTAACCAAGCACTGAGTTCCATGTCCACAACCATCGAGCCAAGCACCAAGCCCTTTCCATTCCATTCCACAAGCCAAAGCCAAGCACCAAGCCCACAAGGGAGCATAATGTGCACAACGTATTAACATTATAAAATTTTAATGTTAATAATGGGTTTGAAACCTATGTTATTAATCATATATATATCCCTATGATTAATGAATGTAATAGTGTAACTTTATAATTTATAAAGGTTAAAAGTCCTTGTAGAGTAGCGGGAGTTTGATGCATGTTATGGGAAATAGTCAGGGTAGAATAGGGGTATAATAGAAAGCACCATATAAGGGATCTGATTCACTGTGGCAAGTGTGGTACAATGCTAGTGTAACTACCAGGCAATAGGGTCAATAGTTTTCTTAGGTGAAGACATCAAGCTTAGACGCTTTAACCCTAGCCTAGCCACTTCCCCTATAGAGAGTAATGCTTGTTTACAGACAAGAATTTTTTTTTTACGCCTAACCCTGTTTTCTAGTTTAAGTTGCACAAATGTGAATTGTCCTAGACTCACCCTGACAAACTTTTGGTCGATGCAGATTCAATTATACAGGATGGTTAGGACTCAAGGAAATCGAGGTAGAGGGGCATCGACGTAGACACCGCCAACACCACCAACACCGCCACCACCATCGCCTGAATTAGCTCTCATTATGCCCTCTTTGGAGGCCATAAATGAGACTTTAAAGGGGCATCAACCAACAGGGATCGAAGTGGAGCTCCCACCATTTGGAATGGGTAATCCAAAATCATTGAGGGATTCAGGGGGGGGACCTCCACCCGAAGTCATCACTAGAGAACTGCAGAAGATCAAACTTCCAGAGTTTGTTGGGGGTCATGCCAGTGAATGTGCAGAAGCATGGTTGGAAGGCATGACAAGGTGTTTTGCCTTAAGATACTATGCGTCCACTTCAAAGGAAAAGATAATGATTTTTCAGTTGAGAGACAGTGGCTTGAACTGGTGGAGCAACCTAGAGAGGTAGTTGCACCTTACCTTGGAAACCATCTCTTGGGAACTTTTTGAGGAGAGGTTTCGAAGGAAATATCTGCCAGCTTACTATGAGTAACAACAAGTGGCAACATTTCATGCTCTAGTACAGGGAAACAAGACCGTAGAAGAATACGAGATCGGGTTTATGGAATTGGTCAAATATGTTTCATACTTGGATAATGATCAATGACAGGCAGAATGCTTTGTCTATGGGTTAAACCCTAAGATAAGGGCCATGGTGTGGATGTGGAAATAGTCTTCGGTAGTAGAAGAAGTAGAAAATGCACGTTATGTTGAGGAAAACATGAACTTAAATGGAGGTATGAGGTCGACCTTTCCGCATCGTCCTGGATTCGTGGGGAAGGCCCTTAGGAAATTTTCCAGGGGAGGGATCTCAAGGCCACCTCCATATGGTAATAGAGTCGCACCAAGGACAATCGCCACAGGTATTTCAATGGCAGTGAGTGCAACATCTCGTTCATCACCAACAACACAGGCAGGTCCACAACCATCTCAGGGGACAACTAGTAGGGGTAGGGGTTCCAGGAGAAGGAACTCATTTTAGAGATAGTCACAGAACAGTGCATAGGTTCAATCTCGTGTTACCTATTGGGGATGTGGAGGACCCCATTACCAGCGTGACTTCCCAGAGTTACAATCAAGATTTGTGCATAGAGAAGGAAAGGCCCCGATGGGAAGAGCAAGTGGAAGCCACCAGACTTATGCAACAGTTAATAATCACCAGGAAGAATATCAATCCATGGTGGTGGAGTCATCAGGTACGCTAAATCATATCAATGTTAAGATTTTATTTGATTATGGTTCTACAGATAGTTTCATTTCAACATCTACATTAGAAAAGAGTGGGTTGGCAGCCTACAAACATGATGACTTTAAACAAGTCGAGATGGCTTCAGGGGAAAAACAAGTGGTAGGACCTAGCGTTGATAATTGTCTAGTAGACCTAGGAGTGTGTACTACCGGGTTAAAGGTATACATCACTTCTCTTGGGACGTATGACCTAATCATTGGAATGGATTGGTTAGAACTTCATCGAGCTTTGGTAGATTGTTTCGCAAAAAGGGTGCTTGGTGTTGACGATGAAGGAAGACCAGTAGAGATCCACGATGCATGGAGACGGGTGTCTCTACGCTTTATATCAACTATGAAGGTTAAGCAGTGCATGAGGTAAGGGTGTCGAATGTATGTAGTGGAAGTAGTGAATGAAAGGAAGGTACCCTCCTTGGATCAGTACCCAGTATTGTCAGAATTTAAGGATGTTTTTCCGAACGAGTTACCAAGGTTACCTCCTGAGAGGGAGCTTGATTTTACTATTGAGCTAAAACTTGGTGCATAAACGATTTCCGAGACTCTGTATCGGATGACAAAACTAGAACTTTGTGAGTTTCAAATGCAGTTGAAAGAGTTATTGGACTTAGGGCTAATAAGGCCCAGTGTCTCACCTTGGGGTGCACTAGTAATTTTTGTGAAGAAGAAGGATGGTTCCTTATGACTGTGTATAGATTACAGGGACTTGAACCATGCTACAGTGAAAAATAGGTACCCAATGCCATGAATAGATGACCTCTTTTATCAGATGAAAGGAGCAGCGGTATTCTCAAAAATTGATTTGTGATCAGGGTATCACCAGTTAAGGATTAAGGAAGGTGATATTCTTAAAAATTCCTTTCAAACTCATTTTGGACATTACGAGTTCGTCGTAGTACCTTTAGGATTGACCAATGTGCCAAAAGTATTCATGAGCCTCATGAACAGAGTATTTCGGAAGTACTTAGACTGTTTTGTACAAGTCTTTCTAGATGACATCCTCATCTATTCCAAGAACGAAAGAGAACATGAGGAACACTTACGAGTGGTGTTGTCCTACCTTAGAGAGAACAAATTGTATGGGAAGTTGTCGAAGTGTTCCTTCTTCCAGAAAGAAATCCACTATTTAGGTCATATCATTTCTGGTGAAGGAATCTTTGTGGACCCAGAAAAGGTAAAGGCCATTATGGAATGGCCAGTGCCGAAAAATGCCCATGAGGTAAGAAGCTTCATGGGGCTAGCAGGTTATTATCACAGATTTGTGGAGGGGTTCTCTAAAATAGTGAAACCCATCACCACTTTGCAGCGCAAGGGGGTCAGGTATGACTAGACAGAAGAATGTGATAGTGCATTCATCGATCTTAAGACATTACTAACTAGTGCACCAATTCTGGGAATGCCAGTAATGGAAAAGGACTTCATGGTCTGTACAGATGCCTCAAAGAAAGGGTTGGGGGCCGTGCTAATGCAGGATGGAGGTGTGATAGATTATGCATCAAGGAAGCTGAATAAACAAGAGGAACTTTATGCTACTCATGATTTAGAGTTGGTAACTGTAATGCTAGCTCTGAAACTTTGGAGGCACTATCTTGTGGGGCAAAAATTTTAGCTCAAAATGGGCCATCAAAGTTTAAAACATATCTTCACTCAAAGGGATCTGAATTCCAGGAAAAGGTGATGGAGTGATTTTATGAGTGAGTACGATTTTGGTATTTCATACATCAAGGGAAAGGAAAATGTGGTCACAGATGACTTGAGTAGGAGACCATGTGTCTTCTCCTTGGTACCCTTAAAGGTCAATCTGAGGGAACTTGTGTTGACGTAACTCCATGGAGACAGTTGGTATTTAAGGGTTACTTCAAACCTCTAGAGTGGGAGGCAATTAGATCCAAAGTATGAAGGATATAGTCTGGAAGTAGATGGACTGTTAAGATATCGAGGAAGAATGTACATCCCCGAAGGTGGGGATATTCGAAGCATCATACTGAAGGAAGCCCATAGATTACTTTATTGTTCACATCCAGGTGTGAAGAAGATGTACGTAGACATGAGGAAGCTCTTCTTCTGGGTAGGCATGAAGAGCGATGTAGTCCATTTTGTCGCTAAGTGCCTAGAGTGTCAACAAGTTAAAGCTGACCACCATCACCCAGTAGGCCTCCTACAACCACATGATGTTCCTATGTCCAAGTGGGAAGTCATCTCTATGGATTTTGTTGTGGGGTTGTCGCTCACATCTCATAGACACAATGCCATTCTTGTGATAGTTGATAAGTTAACCAAGAGTGCTCATTTTATTCTGGTTAGAGACACTTACGATGTCACTGATGTGGCATGCCTGTTTGTAAGTGAGGTCATTCATTTGCACGAGATACCTAAGAATATCATTTCAGATAGGGAAATCAGATTCACTTCTAGGTTTTGGACAAGTTTGCAGTCAACATTGGGGACTCAGTTAAACTTAAGCACAACTTATCATCCTGAAACAAATGGGAAAATTGAGAGAGTAAATCAAGTCATAGAATATATTCTTAGGATGTATTTCATGGATAATCAAACCCATTGGGAGAAGTATCTACCTCTGGTGGATTTTGCTTACAATAACAATTTTTATAGCTCCATCGGAATGCCACCCTACGAAGATCTATATGGAAGGCCATGCAGAATGTCGTTGAGTTGGAATAGATTAGAAGACCAAGTAACAGTTGGGACAAAATTGATTCAAGAGATGGAGGAATAGGTGATTTAGATTAGGCAGAGACTAAAGGAAGCACAGAATAGATAGAAAAGTTATTCGGATGCACACATGACTGATCCAAGTTATAAAGTGGGAGATCAGGTTTTCATTCGTATCAGGCCTAATAAGAGTACAATTCGGTTTGGGAAGGGGACAAAGTTGTCACCTCGATTTATAGGACCATTCAGAATCCAAGAGAAAATTGGACCCATTGCCTATCGTCTCGTACTACCACCCCACTTGCATAAAACTCATAATGTTTTTCATGTATTTGTTCTACATCATTATGTTGTTGATGAATCACATAAACTAAATTGAAAGGAATTGCAGGTATCAGACACGGGAACCCTCACGGTAGAACTGTTATGCATATTGGACTGTAGAGTCCGACAGCTCAGGAACCGTCTGGTAGACCAAGTTAAGGTCCAGTGGGACAAGTATAGTCCATGATCTGCTACTTGGGAAGATGCCAAGACATTACGACGAGATTTTCCCTCACTTTTTTGACCACCTCGAGAATATGTCTCTCGAAGGTTGGGTGTATGTAACACCACCTTTTGACTTAGACAACCATGATTACCTGAGGCCTAAACACCTTTATTTTCTATTCACAGTGAAACTATTAAATGATACACTTGAACTTTTAAGACGTATGAACCTTTATGAATGTTTAAATGTATTTGAAAAATGATGGATATGATGTGATATATTGTGAGAATGTAAATTTTATGAATGTTTAAATGTTATTGATGATGATGGATATGATGCGATCTACTATGTGAATGTAAATTATATGAATTTTTAATTGTTATTGATGATGATGGATATGATGCGATATATTGTGTGAATGAGAATCCTATGAAGGTTTAAATGCTATTTGAATGATGTTGGATATGATGCAATCTATTATGTAAATGATAATTCTATGAATGGGTAATGTTAATTGAATTATGGGATATTATGAGATCTATTTCTAACTTGAAAAATTTGATGTTCAAGTTGTTGGTATGGGGATACCGAATTGAGATTTTAGTTGTATGCAATTACATGATAATAATGCATAGATGCATATGCATTTGTGTTACAGACTAATCTGCAGGTCATTGGGCTATGAAATAGCCAAGGGATAATGATAATGAAAGTGGATGTCATGACCACTGACTAAGAAACAATATGGTATGAATCTTTGTATGTGAAATTATATTGGTTTGGATGCATTGCTATTATATGTGGATCAGTGCAGGATTTCAAGTGGTGAGACTACCCAAAACTGAATAAATGATGACAAAACTCCCAGCAACACGGTGCCACTGTATATTCCATTGTAGGGTGTGGACCCTAGTCCTGTTAGGAGGGGTGGAGGCATTTCCCACCATGTATCCTCTGAAACTTGGAGTCATGGGAGGATGGTGTTAGCTCACACTCCCCTAGACGTGTGATGATGACTGTCAGTTGCTTGTTGGGTAAGCCTGGTCAAGATAGTAACACTTCCGCTTATGGGTTCTATTTGGAGTTAGGCCAGTATAGTTGATGCTCCAAGATAGTCCAGCAGAGGAAGGATAGGAATGGAAGATGGAAGTAAGTTAGGGAGGAAGGATGAGTAGAAATAGTTGAGAGTGTATGAAGATTTGTCTTATGGTGGAATTTATTGTTTTTCCTTCTGAAAAGAAAATGGGTATATATGAATATTCATAATTACGTAACTAAACTACAATTGTCTAAATAACATTGTTGAGCTAGATAATTGTAATTAAAGGATTTCGCAAACATTTGATTGGTTTATTGTCTTTTATAAAATGAATAGTATTGTTGAATGGATTGGATGCATATGGAAATTACTATAGATATGATAGTTATTGGTATTAGTACATGCACGAGACTTGTATGTACTAGCTACACATGCATTTATTGCACATGTACACTAGTATGTATGAATTTTCTTGGATTACTTACTAATAATGTCTGTTATTTGTTATGAATGTGTGAACCATGTGTCTTTTCCCTTGTATCATAAAATACTTTAACTTCGGGATGAAGTTTCCTGAAGGGTGGGTGTATGTAACAACCCTAGTTCAATAACTAATTGTCAAAGTTAAATAATTGTTTAAGGTTTATTAAGTTTAATTAATTAAATAATTAATTGTCCTAATGTATATTAATTAATTAATTATTATTTATTAATAATAATAATAATTTATTTATTTATTTATTGTTTAATTTATATTAATTAATTGATTAATTAATTAATTAACTCATTAAATATTTGGGTAATGAATTAAAGTTTAATAAATTTTAATTTATTAAAAGAAAACTTAACGTATTGAAGGATGAAACCATTAAGGAGAAGGGGGTAAAGTGGTTGGCATTAAATGGAGGGATAAAGTGGTTGGCATTGAATGGAGAGGTGGTGAATGGACGAGGGGGGGATATGAGGGGAAAAAGACATTTGAGAGGGGGACTTTTGGATTTTGGGGGCAGAGAGAATTTTTGGATATTAGAAGATTGTATTGGAGCATTTTCCAAGGGAGGGATTGGACAACTGTATTTCTGGTTTTTGGCTTGAGGAATTTGTTGGACTGTTACAGGGGAGAAATCTGTTGCTAGGAGTTTTGGGCTTGGGGGCCAGGAATCCTAGAGCTAGGGAGACGGATAGGCTTTGTTCCTAGCTGGTTGGGAGGAAATATTTAGATTTGGGCAGAGTTTGGGCGGAGCAGCTTGGTCAGAGTTTGGGTGGAGCAGCTTGGACAGACAGAGTTGGGGAAACAACATTACTTGAGAGGTATTTATGTTCATTATTATGGCATGTCATTATTGTTATGATGGTTCATTATTTTACTATGCTATGCATGTTTTCTTCAATATGATTTTTATATCATGCTGCTCATTTGAATTTGTTGAACCATGAACTGTTAGTTTGCTGAATATAAAACCGTAAAGAAATTATGATATAAATTTTATGTTTAAATTTATTAAATTTTAGGTTCTGTTAAATAGGACCTTACATATCAGGATACTCATATGGCACCACAGGTGTATATTCCATGGTCATATTATATATCGACCATGTATGTATTTTGAGGGTGTGAGCCCCATTTTGTACTATGACACCATATTTTTTTAAAGGATGAAATATATATAAAAAAAATTGGTCTTCGGATTTACTTATATATGTTACAATGTGTACATGTATGAATGTGTTTTCTTTACTTAGTTATGTGACAAATGCCAATCTAAAATATAATTAGCATATGCATCAAATACATGATTATAACTTCTAGGTATGTGGTTATAAGTAAGAAAATCAAAGTATTTCTCCAAAATTTGTACTCGTAGGAATCGTCAGAGTAGAGTAAGGTCTCGTACATGGTAACTGTTGTTTAAATGACATACAAGTAACTGAGAGTCTAGGAGAAACTCTAAATACCAAACACCATGTGAAATGGAATCACGTAATATTTCTATAATGAAGTTATACTCAGCCACATTATTTGTTGATGGCTCCATATGAACGCAACCTGAAGACACAATTTGGCCCTGGGGTGAGTAAATGACCTAAGAAACAAAATCCATGTTATGTGTATGTTAGGATATTTAGACACTTAGGAGTTAGTTAAGATCTACTTGGTATATTGTGTTGTTAGTTAAAAGTGTGTTTTCTAGTGTGTTTCTTTAGTATGCATTAGTATGCATTTGTAGTTAGGAAATCTGACAGTCATGATATGTTCCCGACATAAAGTGATCTGATGGTTCATACTCTCCTTGATCTTAATGACCATTGATCTGTGGTTGAAAACATGATTGTTCCATGATATCTATTTAAAGAGCATGGAGGGTCATTTGTCGATGATCGATTGTGAGAAACTCTCTTGTAAAATCTCTTTGTAATCTTTTTCTTTGCATTAATAAACTGCTCCAAGTGGTCATGTTGGCTAGGCCTGTGGATGTTTCCCCGTAGGGGTTTTACCACGTGAAAACATCGGTGTGTTGATATTTGATATGGTTATGTGAGTGGTTACTGAAGGTGTTCATCCTCTATTGGAATACCTGTGTTGTCAAACATGGTATCAGAGCCTGTTTGAACACCCACTCTTGTTGTAGATCAAGATCATGAATCTGAGTTGCCTCATTTCCATTTTCTATCATTTTCGTACATTTTTTGGCTGATAGGGTTGTTCCATTGCGTTTGGAGAACTCGTTTCATTCAATAACACTTTTCGTTTAACTTGAAAAGGTTTCCATTTTCCCAAGATACGACCATTACAGTCAGATCCAGAGGTATAAAGTTTGAATACACATTTTTTAAATTTTTTGCAGAGAAGTATTTTGGTTTTATTTCGGTTTTGTATTTTTTTTCGGGTTGCTAATATTTTAGATCTGTGTATGTTATTTTCCCTACATCGTGTATGATCTCAACAAATTATAAATAGATAGGAAAAGGTGCATCTTCCGGGTAAGCTAACCAAGATCTAACCCTTATTGTCATTAAGAAGCGATTTTTTTTTTCTTGTGTGAAAAGAGTTTTTATTAGCATGCTCTCCAAGGTCGTCTTCAACAACAACAACAAAAACAACACCCCCAATCTTCCTTATGAACATTATAATATGTTTTTATAGACCATTTGGTTAAAAGTTGCCTTATTAAGTAAGAGGTCTTGAGTTCAAGTCTCTCTTTTGTTACCTTTTTTTGAAAAAGTTCATGCTAAAATTGTAAAGTGTATTTCACTTCAAGTATAAAATTGAATCACTATAAGTAGCTTTAATATTTTATTTTAGAGTTATTTATTTTGTATGAAACTTTTCTTTGTAAAAGTGAGCCCCACTTCTCTTTATAAAAGTGGGTCACTTCATAAATCAACTTACACTACCACGTGGTCCTTTGGTTATCATTTATGCTTTTTTTTAAAAGGGCATAACTCTCACATATGAAGTCCATTTTCAATGCCGTTTTTTTTTAAACCACATAACTTTTCAATCTTTTTCCAGTCATATAATCAGTTTTAGTTTTTAAATCAGTATTATCTACATATTTAATATGGATTCTACAAGTAATCTCTTGCTTACCAGCACCAACTACTTACAATGGAAATCCCATATGAAAGATTTATTAAGAAGTAAAGGCTTGTACCATATTACCTTGGGAAAGGAAACAACACCCATTGATGATGATAAGAAAGCCAAATGGGATAATAGGAAGGACAAAGCATGTGGATTAATAAGAATGTCCATCTCTCCTGATTTAAGGTTCCACCTTCAATCAATTGATAAACCCAAAGAATCTTGGAAAAATATTAAATATGTGTTTGGTAAAGACAATAGTATTCGAGCACAACAGTTAGAAAATCAAGTACTAACTTTGAGTCCAATTTATTTTTCTTGCATTGAAGAATACCTATCTAAGTTTAAAATACTCGGAAGTTTATGTGAAGAATGTAAGATAAAGATAGACAAATATCGTTGCATCAATCTTATTCTTTCTAAGCTAGGTAGTGCATATTCTGTGTTTGTATATACCTTTTATGCCATACAAGAGGTTGTAGGGACAACTTACCAAAAACCCAGTCTTGAGAACTTTTGTGATTCTTTGATTTGAGAGCAAGATAAGATAGTACAACTTGGAGTGATCAACACTACAAGTACCTCCAACAAAGCCTTAGTTGTTCATCAAAAAGATAAACCCAAGAATCCCAAGAAGCAACATCCTCGCCACAACAACAAGAAATATAAGGGTTCCAAAACCACTTAGACATCTTTTTCTCCTAATGGAGACAAAGGAGCAAAATATAAAAATAAGAATACTAACATACATTGCAACTTTTGTTATAAAGATGGTCATGATGAGTCCAAATGTTTCAAGAAGATGGCAGCTTTAGAAGTAGTGATGAAGAAGAAAAACATGCACTTCTTCTTCTTCTCATGGACATGCACTTTATGCTTATGGTTTCCCCTTCAATACAAATTCTACTTCTACTTCTACTTCTGATGAGTGGCTTATTGATTTTGGAGCATCCTATCATATGGCTAAGGATAGAACCATATTTTTTACTCTAAATGAATGTAATTCCAAGAAAATATTTGTTGGTGATGATAGATCTCTTAGTGTTGAAGGATCTGGAACAGTTCAAGTAGAAAATGGTCATTTCAATGATGTATTATGTGTTCTAAGTCTTTCTTGTAACCTTTTATTAGTATATCAAATCACTCATTCAAGTGAAGGTAAAACTGTAGAGTTTTCACCTCACCAAGTTGTAATCAAGGATCTAAAAGATCCTAAGAATGTTCTTGCAACTAGGATTGCTGATGATATTACCAGGTTGTATAAATTTGACAACTTTGGGTCATCATGTTTTTGATCAGTTTTTGTTGCTCATAGCGATGACTTGAGAAAACTTTGGCATGAGCGGTTTGGTCATCTAAACAATCGCTCATTGCATAAACTATGTAATCAACATATGGTGATTGGTCTTCCTCTTGTTTCATGCAGAGATGGTGTTTGCAGCTTGTTCATAGTGATTTGTGTGGTTCACTTTTGTCTCCTTATTTTTCTAGGTGCAAGTATTTCTTAAATTTAATCGATGAATTTTCCAAACGTACTTGGGTTTACTTCTTACAACTTAAGAGCAAAGTCTTTGAAAAGTTTTTCGCCTACAAGGCCCTTGTAGAAAAGCAATCTGGACATCAAATTCAAAGGTTAAGAACAGATAATGGAGACAAATATGTGAACAATAATTTTACAAGTTACTGTACTACATAGGGAATCCAAATGCAACACATTCTTCCATATACACCACAACAAAATGGTGTTGTTGAGAGAAAGAACCACACATTAAAAGAAATGGTTAATTGTATGATCCAATCTAAGGGATTAAGTCTAAAGTATTGGGCGGAAACCATCAACTGTGCAAATTACATAGTAAATCTCACTCCTACAAAGGCTCTTAAAAATATAACACTGAAAGAATCTTGGACTAAAATTAAACCAGATGTAAGTCACTTTCCTGTATTTGGAAGTATAGCATGGGCTCACATTCCTGATGAGAAAAGGAAAGCATTGTAGCATAAAAGTGAGAAGTGTATATTTGTTGGTTATTATGAAGATGTCAAAGGTTACAAACTTCTTCAATCACATTGTAATTAAATTATCATTAGAAGAGATGTTAAATTTTATGAAAATCTATTGGTCTGCGAGCCTAATTCAGCGTTTGTGCCTTCTTTGACCTATGAGCCTAATTCGACGGTTGTGCCTTCTTTGGCCTACGATCCATGTTCGACATTTGTGCCTTCTTATGATCTGGTTTCTTCTTCAGATGATGACAGTGAGGATGAAAAAACACCTCCGCCTTCTCACCCTCCTCCATATGATTCCTTTGAACCCGAACCAGCACCAGCTCCACCACTTCCTAGATGGGTCCGTTCAACATGAGAAGCAACTGGTGATCTTGTCGGTGATCCTTCAGATCAGCGTCGAACACGTTCACAATTCCAATAGGCCTCTTCTCTTTTGGCTCAAGTTTCAGAAAATCATGATCCAGACACATTTGCAGAAGCTTCAGGTCATCCAAATTGGGATACAATAATGAATGAAGAGTATCATTCTTTAATGGAAAAAGATACTTGGGATCTTGTACCTCTTCAAAATGGAAGAAAACTTGTTAGACGCAAATGGGTCTACATAACTAAGTATGCATCAGATGGACGTGTTGAAAGAAACAAGGCTCGGCTAGTTGCCCAAGGATTTTCCCAAGTTGAAGGAATTGACTATAATGAAACCTTTGCCCCTATAGAAAAAATGAATTCCATCTGCCTTGTTCTTACCCTTGCTACCTCACATAAATGGGAGGTCCATCAGATGGATGTTAAATCTGCCATCTTGCATGATGATTTGCAAGAAGAAATCTACATGGAACAACCTCCTTGCTATGTCCATAATGACTCTAGCCTTGTTTGTTGCCTCAATAAATCTCTTTATGGTCTCAATCAAGCTCCTCGAGCTTGGTATGCCAATATGGAAAACTTTCTTATTGCCACTGGATTTTCTAGATGCCATTCTAATCCTAATGTCTATACCCAGAAAGTAGGAATCCATATCATAATCCTTGTCCTTTATGTTGATGACCTTATCCTTACTGGTAGTGACTCAAAACTTTTAAACCATGTGAAAACCAACCTTAAGAAGAAATTTTAAATGACAGACTTATGATTTTTTCACTATTTCCTTGGCCTCCAAGGTTTGCAAACCAATGAAGGAATTTGTATTTCCCAGCCTACGTATTCTTGTGACCTTCTTCATTGCTTTCAAATGGACGATTGTAAACCAAACCTTTCTCCCTTCCATTCTGGAGTCAAGATTTCTTCCACCTGTAATTCTCCTGAAGTTGATGCCACCCTGTATCGTCAGTTAGTTGGTAGCCTCTTATACTTCACTCATACCCATCCTGATCTTTCCTTTGTTGTTGGTCTTGTTTCCCAATATATGCAAACGCCCCATGAAATCCATTGGAAAGCAGCTAAAAGGATACTTCACTATGTTTGTGGTACAATTTAGTTCGGGATACATTACAGTTCAGAGGGTACTCCTTTATTGGTTGGTTTCACTGATTCATATTGGGCCGACGACCCTAATGATCAGAATTCTACTGTAGATTATGTTTTCAACCTTGGTTCAAGACCTGTCACTTGGGCTTATAATAAACAACAGGCTATTGCACTTTCTTCAATAGAAGCAAAGTATCGAGAAATGATAAATGCAAGTCAGGAAGCCCTATGGCTTCAACAGATCCTTTCAAAGTTTGGATTCCGGCACCAGCATATGACCAACCTTTGGTGTGACAATCAGAGTTCCATCAAGTTCACCAAATACCCAGTTCAACATCAATGTAGAAAACACATCGATCTACACATGCACTTCATCAGAAATCTCATTCATGATCAAGTTATTGAAGTGCTCTTTTTCCCTACAGAAGATCTAGTTGCAGACATTTTCACAAATTCTCTTACAGAAGCGAAGTTTTCCAAACTTCGATCTATGTTAGGAGTTCGGGAATTTGTCTTTAAGGGGGGATAGGATATAATGCCTCCTTCCTTCTCCTATTGTGTCACTATTGTAAATCCTTCAATTATATCCCAAGTTATTCTTAAGGGGGGGATGTTAGGATATTTAGACACTTACGAGTTAGTTAAGATCTACTTGGTCTATTGTGTCGTTAGGTAAAAGTGTGTTTTCTAGAATGTTTCTTTAGTATTCATTAGTATGCATTTGTAGTTAGGAAATCTGACGGTCACGATATGTTTTCAACATAGAGTGATCCAATGGTTCATACTCTCCTTGATCTTAATGGCCATTGATCCTTCTCTTAACACCTAATTGGTCCATGATCTCTATTTAAAGAGAATGGAGGTTCATTTGTCAATGATCGATTGTGAGAAAATCTCTTCTAAAATCTCTCTGTAATCTTTTTCTTTTCATTAATAAACTGCTCCAAGTGGCCACATTGGCTGGGGCCATGGATCCCCGTAGGGGTTTTACCATGTGAAAACATTGATGTGTTGATCTTTGATCTGGTTATGTGAGTGGTTACTGAAGGTGCTCATCCTCTGTTGGAATACCTGTGTTTTTTATCAGTGTATTATGACTGGCACCATCTATGAATCCTATGTAAACTAAAGACTCCATTGACATCTTCCAACCAAGGAAAAACTTGATAATCAAGCCGATGACGTAAAGGAAATATATATATATATATATATATATATATATATATATATATACACAAAAGGTCACACCCAATCTTTAGGGCTCAAGCATAATATCTTTTAAGGTAGAACCCATTCCTAGGATCATCCAACATATTTCATTCATAATCTTCCAATTCATAGGCTCCTTTCTCTAAGACATGTCGCATGATATAATAAATGTGCCATGTGGGGTTGAACTTTCCTGCCCCCAGTGGTTCTTTGGCTTGGTCATACAGGATAACCAAGTCACCCTCAACGTGCTATTGAGGATAAGCATACCTATCATACTGAAACTTAACACATCATTTATTTTCTTTGATAGTAGTAGAGGCATCTTGATGCTACTCGTCGAGACATTCTAGGTGTATGAAGCATTCTTCAAGATCAGATGTGTCATCTATGAGCTCAATTTCCATTTTAAGGGAAGGGATTTCACATTAAATCAAAAGAATCGACTCTACTCCATGTACTAACTGAAAAGGAGAAAAATCGGTGGAAGTATTTACCGAGGTTCGATATGCCCAAAGTGTAGGGTAAAGAATCAAATGCCAGTCAAATTTACTATGGATGAAAGTTTTTGTAATATGGTCTTGAGATATTTATTTACCACCTCTACTTGTCCATTTTCCTCAGGATAGTAATGTTGAAATTACTTAGACAACTGAGAGGGGCGTGAATTAGTTGTTACTGTGCTTAAACAATATTAAGTCCATTAAACCATTTTTAATCTTTCTCCAGTTGATCATCAATATTATACAACATATGGAAAACATAAATAATGAGCATCAGTCACACATAAGATATACACAGAGACAAATTTTCACGAGGAAACCAATAAAGGGAGAAAACCTCTTCTTCTTTGAAATGATAGGCAGTCTTTTAAGTTATGTACATCATCCATAATTGAGCACCAACTAAATGTGATGCTACTACCTCTGTTTTACAAGTACTGAATTGTTTGAGAGCACCAAGTCTCTGGTTTCTCTAGCACCCACTAGAAGGAAGCACCGACTCCCTAAACGTTCTAGCACCAACTAGATTTATACAAGCACCAACTTGTATACAGAAAACTCTTTGTTTTCCCAAGCACCACCCTACCACCCTATTTTTCTAGCCACAACTAGATTGAAGATACCACTTCCAATATTCAAGAACCAAATTGAATATCAGAGGACCACATTCCTCCCTACCACCACTCTACCTCCCTGATTATGAATACATGATTGAATAAGAAACAACACATATATATCAATTCTTACCACTTCTTCTTTGTTTTGCAAATCGTCTCTGCTTCACTATTCTTCTTCTCTGTTCATACTTGAGTTGACTTGTTGTCTCTCTCTATCTAGTATTTCTTTGTTCTTCTTATGCTCTTTCTTATCTACACCTTATTTTCTCTTCACCTTTTTTTGTTATGTTCATCTTCTGTTTCACATTTCTGAGTTTGATCTCACACTATGTATATTGTGGTTTTTCCTTTTTCCCAATTCAACATTTTTCACTCAAAAAAAAACCCACCATGCACAGTCACTGCATGTTTATTTTATACACACCACTGACTTTAGTTCCACCTCGAATACCTAGGACAACAATGCTGCGACAACTGAATAACCAACCATCCAAGAACCATGATTTAGTTCAGCTTATTGAATCATAACTAATCAGTTAATCTTGAAGAGAAACAATAACCCTTCGATCATATTCCTGATTAACCTATATCGTTGGATTACAACTAATGGGTCTCTCACTTACTACATATTCCCACTGGCTGTGACCACAGGCCTAATCAAAATGCCTTTCACATTTTGCATTTCGGCAATCCTGTGGTGAAGAGTCTCGACTCTTCATATTGCGATCGTCGAAAAGGAGATTAGTTTGGTGCTAGCTCTTCCCTCTCAAATGACCACTGTTGGTGACCACTGCTTATACCAAAATGGTGTTTCGCATTTCACATTTTGGTAATCCTAAGGTGAAGAGTCTCAACTCTTCATGTTGCGATCGCTGAAAAGGAGCTTACCAAACGCTAGCTCCTTTTTCCAACCTTCGACAATGTGACCTTGTCTATGACCATGGGCCAGACCTTATCACGATTTTTCATATCATGAGTTGGAAGCTTAGAGAACTTCCTTCCTTTGACTTTCAGTCAAAAAAATGCCAATCTCTCACCATGTGTCCTCTGCATCCAACGATCCACATCATACCTCGATCCAATGGTCCAAATCAATCCTCAATCAGATGGCCCGGATCATTTCAAGATATCGCATATCATGAGTTGGAAGGTTAGAGCACTTCCTTCCTTTGACTTCCAGTCAGAAAAATTCCAATCGCTCACCATGTGTCCTTGAATATGTACGATCCTCCTTCTTTTGGGATTTTGTAGGCCCACCTCATCTTGCACGTAAAGGTCGTGCTCCTTCTTATGGATCCAATGAAGGTCGATCTTCGGGCCCAAATATGACGCCTGAGTGTTAAGCCCTAATATTGGATCATTACCCCTTAATTGGGGCATATTATATTAGTAATGTTATTTTATTTATGTCATCTTTAGGCCATTAGTTGTAATTATACCTCCTAGTCTCC
>JZKD02S1448238.1:729684-740725 GCA_000966675.3 Picea glauca
TAATGAATAAATGTTGAATGCTAATTGATGATTTTTTGTGCAAGAGGGAAGTTTTTGGAAAAAGAGCCCCACACTCATTCACCCCCCCTCTAAGTGTGGTAGGTGTGTCCAACAACTACCTGACTGGTGTTGACAGTTCATAACGCGGCAGCTTCAGACCATCGGGTAAAGTAATATGTGGCTGTCACAATAAACTTGTGTTGTTGTGAGGATGGGGGGTTGATTGGACCTATGATGTCAAGGCCCCACTCCTGAAAAGGAGAGTCTACTAAAACGGGCTGCATAGGAAAGGCTGGTTTTTGTAACCACCCTGATGCTTTTTGACAAATGATACATTTATGACACAAGGCATGGGTGTCTCTAAAAAGTGTGGGCCAATAACAACTGACTCTCAAAACCTTATGGGTAGTGGTGTCACTGCCATAATGACCACCAGCTTCTCCTGCATGCAACTCTAGCAATACCTTTTCTGCTTCATCTTTTTCAAGACAGCGCATTAGTACGACGTCAAAACTTTGACGAAACAGGATACCATTAACCAGATGAAAGGAGGCAGATTTTAATCTCATCACTCTTCTTTTAGTGGGATCTAGGTGATAGGGGGCTGACCCATGTTCAAGATAGAATCTTATATCGGAATACCACGGACTAACAGAGTTTTGTGTGCAACAAATTGCATTTTGATCGTGTTGTCCTAGGTTTGACGTATCGCTTTCTTTTTTCCGGCCTGCTGTTGAATCAACAACTAACTTGCATAACCCTTGGCCTCTCACTATTTGAGCTGGGGTGATTTCTAAGTCATATTCCTGCAAGGAGGTGACCCAGTTATCCCTCTTTTCTCCTTGCTCTTTATGCACTAACAGGTTCCTGATGACTGGGTAAGGGACAATAACTTTCGTTCTCGATTTCAAAAGATAAGACCGGAAATGCTTGACTGCTTTGAAAACAGCTTAGACTTGCCGATCTACTGCTGGGTAGTTAAGTTCAGTGCCTTTGAAAGAAGATCTCATAAAGGCGATGGGTACTTCGTTGTTTTTGGCATTCTTTTGAGTTAATACGGTGGCATAAGAACGGTCAGAAGAAAAAGTGTAGAGTGTAAAGTCTTGAGAAAAGTTGGGGCTCATGAGAGACAAAGAATCTATTATGGCCTTCTTTATTGCATTAAAAGCTTGGTTTTCTAGGGGTCCCCATTGATATTGGGTGTATTTCTTAATTAAATTATGTAAATGCCTGACCATTTCAGAGAAACTGGGGACAAATCTCCTCACGAAGTTAATCTAGCCTAAGAAAGACTGCATAGATTTTTTGGATGTAGGAGGGGGAAGTTTCGCGATGACTTGAGTCCTTTCGGGGTTGATAATCATCCCTTCGCTTGACACAATAAATCCCAAGAGTTTAACTTTTTCTACTACAAAAATGGATTTTTTAGGATTTAATGAGATCTCGTATTTACAACATCGCTGTAGAACGGCTCGTAAGTGAGCTAGATGATAGGTTTTTTTTTAGAGAATACAGTAACATCATCTAAGTAAACTATGATGGACTGATTGATTAGGCCTCAGAAAGAAATGTCCATTACTCTCTAGAAAGTGGCAGCAGCATTAATCAATCCAAAGGGCATTTTTCGATAAGCATAAGTGCCCCACGGGGTACGGAAGGTAGTTTTAAGTTGGTCTGGTGGAGACATCAGGACTTGGTTGTACCCTGAGAAACCATCAAGCAAGTATAGACTCTCAGAACCAGATACCTATTGAAGGATCTGTTCAATGGGTGGGACAAGATAGTTATCTTTATAAGACACTCTATTAAGGTTTCGAAAATCGACGCAGAGTCGAATTTCCCCACTTTTCTTCCGGACAGGGACAAGGTTCCTAACTGGAAAAATTATCTTAGCATTTAGGAGCTTATTCAATTCTTTTTGAACAGTCGGTTCAAGCTTAGGGTGTTTTTTTCTCAATTTTTGTTGAAAGGGTAAGGTTTGGGGTTTCATACGAATGACATGTTGTATGATGTTTGGGTCGAAAGTTTTAAGTTCATCATACGTCCATGCAAAGACATCTTTGAATTCTTTGAACAATTTAATAAATGCAACTTTTTTTTGTTGAGAACATCCTACCCCTAGATTAATGCACTGAGGATTGTCCTTAGTTCCTAAGTTTACTTTTTCATAAGATAACGAGGAACTATTGGTCTTACAGTTGACCAACTTTTTAAATTTATCTTAAAGATCGTAAAATTTCTCTAATATAAATACAAATTTAGGGATCGAATTTACCATGTTCGATGAAGATTCAAGAGTTCTCGGATCTGGTATTACCATGAAATCACGCAAATTGTCGTCGTGCGTGCGTTCATCTATCATCATGCCTTGAAAAGTTTCTTCCATGTGTAGAAAGTTAATAATCTATTGATCTTTGTCAAAGACTCTCCAGTTCGTGATGTTGTCGGGAACAGATGGTTGGAACAACAGTTCGATGGAGAATGCGTCTGGGGACAAGCCTTCTGTAGGAAAGAGTTTAGAAGCTACATTAGCTAATAGATCTGCTTCAGAGTTATTCAATCTAGGAATAGAATTTATATTGAAAGAAACAAACTTATTCATTAAATTCCATACCTCAGATTGGTAGCTTTTGAGATGCGGAGACAGACAGTGGATAGAATCTCTTACCTGTCTAACCACTATTTCAGAGTCGCCAAAGACGGTCAAATTTTGAATGTTCATATCCAAATATTTTCTGAGACCTTGTAGTAAAGCCTCATATTCTGCAGTGTTATTAGTACATTCAAATTCCAACCTACATGCAATCAATGTTTTGTTACCTGTCAGATCGATAATAACGCAGCCTGCTCCACCTCTTTCTTTGGACTTTGACCCGTCAAAATAAAGAGACCAAATTTGATTTCCATCGGGTACATGAGACCATTGCGTAGAAGTTGTTGGCTACACATATGCTACAATATCGGACTGTTGTTCTGGATTGGTGATAGTTGAAGCGTCTGCCATGAAATTGTCGAAAAAGGTGTCCATCCCTTGTACTTCGGGTAAATCAGCAGAAGGTGTAAATGGTTCATTGGGATCATTCAAATCTGTGACTGTGAACTTAAGGTAGCGTTCACGATTTACTTTGATCTTGTTAGGATTTTCGTTGTCTGGAAGCCATAGATGAGACCAATCTGTCGCGAAATAACCGTGTAGCTGCTCCAACCAGTCCCTGCTTAAAAACAGACCATACACTTGATGAACCTTGGGGTTAGATGATAATCTTATAAGCACATTCTTTAGTTCGCCTATAACTTTAACATTGGTCCGATCGAGTTGTATCATTTTTAAGGTGGAGGGTTCAACTTCGGTGTTAATATTTTGGCATACAGACCATGCCATCACATTGGATGACGCTCCTGAGTCTACCATACAATTGTGCACATTTCTATTAAAGATTTTGAATGTTAACAAAAATGGAGGTACATTTTTGCGAGTGCTAAGGGTGGTAGTTTGTGGCTTTTTACTCGTAGTTTCTAAAGTTACTTTATCTACATTATTTGCATTATTTACATTATTTACATTACTTACAGGAAGGCTTCCTTTATCTTGAGGATCAGGATTGTTTTTAGTGGAATTTGTTTGAGGAACTTTGTTCTGCACAACCTTGTTACCATAAGAATTACCATTTTTGTCATTCTTTGAGATATTTTGTAACATTTTTTGTAGCAGAAATGGAAATTTCAATAACTCATAAACATAAATGTTAGCTCTCAACTTTTTAAGATCTTCAACTACATCATAATCTAAGTTGGGGTTCACATGACTCTGTTTAGTCTCAGCTGGTTTAGATTGCTTTGGAGGCGAAGTTGTAGTGTTTTCGGCAGAAGGTTTGTTTGTTGTCTTACTCCTGGTATTATAGGGATGCACTGTCTCGAATTTAGCTTGGAAGATGCTATCCTAGAAGTGTCCAAAAAATTTTGGAGAAGACTCCTCTTCTTGAACTGTCTCTTGTTCAACTATCTCCTCAGGAATCTCAGGAGGCATCAAGTTATCCTGGGCTTCTAGAATTGTTTGAAGGGTGTATTGCAGACTTTCTAGATTAAGGCCTTCGGTGATTGGACTAGGTCGGTTGGTAAGAAAAGGCTTTCGAAACGGGGGTTTGTAAGGTCCTTTGCTAGAGGAAGTTTCTTCAATCGTCCTTTTCAAGTCTATAACTTGATTTGACAGTTTTTGAACAAATTTAGTTAATTTTTCTAAATCCGAGATTTCAGGTTGTGTTTTACTTTGAGTAGGTCTAGGGAGGATTTCGATCTTCTTTTTGGAAGAAGGACTAGTCTCTGTTTCGTTGCTAGTAGAGTATTTAAGACTAAGTATGTCTTTTTCAATCTGACTGGCCTCCTCGAAGGCTTATAACAACATGGCTTTCTTAGATCGTTTAACCCAAATAACTATACTTTGATGCAAAGCTTTAGTGTAGTATGCTATTATGAGATTCTCAGTGGGCATGGAATCCGCAGGGATTCGATTTTTAAGTGTTAAGAATCTTTGATTAAAATCTTTAACTTTTTCTTTTGGGTTCATCCTTAAGTTAGAAAGATCCATGACTAGGACTTCCGGAGGCTTATTGTCTCTAAACTTTTCCAAAAAGCATGACTCAAACTTTTCCCAAGACATGATGGTATGGGATTGTTGGGCAAAGTACCATGTAGATGCATTGCACTGGAAAGTATAGGGGAACAAACTACAGACTAAGTCTTCATGATCGACATTGCGGAGTCTTATGGCTAACATAAACTTTTTAATGTGATCTTCAGCGATCTGTTTTGAGTCAGGGTCAAACTTGGGAATCCATTTCTCCAAATGTTTAGGTAAGGGATGTTGAGCTCCAGGTACAGCTACGGCATCCTGGTCAAGCCAAGGTCTAGCAGGCTTGTTCTGGTTGGACATTGGTGTAGTGGGTGTGGAAGGCTAAGAAGGGGAACTGCCTTCGTCAGAGGAATATCCTCCTGAAGAGGAAGGAGATGATGGAGGTGGTGAGGGAGGTATTCCAGATCCTCCTGCAGTAGCATTGAGGGTTAGATCTGTAGGGTTCACAGTGAGGTTAGTGCCTCCGAGTTGTTCTCTGATATCAGAGAAGTCTAAAGGTTGTTCCAATGGACAGTTTGGTTGCCTCAAATGGGCTAAGGCACTATGTGTTCTTATGAGAGATTGGCGGACCATCTCTTGTATGTCACCACCTATAGGATTTGGGGTTACTGGCTCAACTATGATCTGTGGATCGTCGTTTGATGTGGTTATTGTTTGAAGGGGAATGTTATCATTCGAATGACTTCTTGTCACTATAGGAGAGCAATTAGGTGGTGGAGGATTCTTACGACCGCCTCGTGCCATTAATTAATATCAGGCCCTCCTTCTAGCCCCATTTGTTGATGGGCGAAAATGATCGTCCTTCAACTGAGAAAGTGGATCTGGTCCGGGGTTTTCTAAATAACCCAAGTCGTTTGGGATAACCCACCCTGACGGGTTTAGTGGCTCCGTTAGCCGATCTAAGTCCTAAGAAAACAAAAGAAAACTACTCTAAATTAACTAATCTAACTAAAAATAACTATTAAAAACAAACTAAAGAAACAAAACTAAACTATTACTATATATATAATTTACTATCTAATGCTACACAACCATAATTTTATAAAAAAAAATGATAACTTACTAACAGAGTCAAATTTAATTACAAATGTACAATATCCACAAATTACAGATTTGAATGAAAACCTGAAAAACTCATTTGTAATCTGTCCTAAGACAACGAGACTATTTATTTTTGATTTTATAATTTTATGAAAAGAAATAAAATTAAAACGATCTAAACTAAACAACTAAAATACTAACTCTAACTACAAATCTAAACTACACATATATCTAACTAAACTACTTAAATTATACTAACAAATTAACTATCAAATAAATAACAAACTGACCTGAAGTAACGCTTCAGGTTTGTCCTGTATGCAATGATTGTCTTAGTTGATCGGAGGGAGGAAACCCGCACCGGATTCTCCAAGAGATTTTTGTAAATGGAAATCTGTAGTGCTCTTTAAATATAATTACAGGACAAACAAGACATAAAAATTACAACAATATTATGATTTATAAATCTTCACAATTATATAAATCTGCGTGCAAAGATCTATACAAAATGATTCAATTAACGAAGAAGAGAAATCTGTAATTCATTAACTGAAACAAAGTAATTTCTGCACTTTAAAAATAATGAAAGAAATCAGATATGGATAACACATTAATCGAATCACATCAACCTGCAATAGATTACAATAGCTAAAGTAGTCTATAATCAACTGCAAACTGATACGAATAAAACTTGAAACGAAAGTTTGATATATTGAAAGTGAAAGCTGTTACAAGACACCAACTCTCATCCCAATTTGTATCATAAATCCATAGCCTGGTTCTCCCACAAGTGAGGATGATGATTATTACAAAAATAATAAGTATTTAAAGACCTCCCACAGGGTAAAACATTCCTGTGGGAATTATCAAAACAATTTACAGGAAATCTGGGATATTATCCCAAGTTTGGCTAAACTAACAAACTAAAATAAAAACTATATCACACAAATATCTCCTAGACTGCCACAACATGCCCAATTGATTATTGCAATTCGAATGTACCTGAAAGAGGAAAAAAATGTACAAGTTAAGAGGATATTTTGTTGATAAATTTGATAAAAATCTAATTCTAAAGACTAGCTACAGAATCTTGTGATTTTGTAGCTGGTCTAAATCAAACACACAATCATATTAAAAATCAATTTGAATCTTAAAAACATATTCAAACTATCTAAAAATATTTGGTTGCTAAGAGCATCATTCAAATCGATATTTGCTAAATCTTATTCAACCAAATGATAACAGAGATGGATACACTCTGTTTAATTCATTATCCCCAATTTGGGCTAAGAGAATCGTATTGGATAACTCAAAAAATTTGAAATCGTTTCATAGACCAATTGAAATCAAAACCAACAGTTTATGTTACTCCAACCATTAACAAAATCACTTTGAATCCAAACGAAATCGGCAGGATCGTTTTCTCAAATTGATAGAACTATATTAAACATAAACAATCCATGCTATTAGCGAATCAAATCAAAACTGGTGTCTAAATTATCACAAACGAAATCATAATGGAATTAATCGGTTGGTAACAGGATCTGGGGGACTCGTCCAACGTTTGTTATTAACAATTGAGGGTAGACAGAATCGATTGATATTCAACGAAATCATTACTTGAATTAATTTCAAAATGAACTATTAGCCGAGTTTTCTCATACGAATTCAACAGAGACAAAATCATTTTTGAAAATCAAAACCAATAGCGCAGTATCAAATCTACTTTCGATATCAATCTAACTCAAAACAGGAAATCGTGCTAACTCAAAACATGCATCAATCAAACCAAAATGAATCGAAATAGTTTGTGTTTGTTACAACCATTATGAATCAACACCATCCCACGATTATAGCAAGTAGATCTTTAGCATAGGTCGAAGATAATTAAAATCCAATCAAAAATACTAATTCAATACATAACAGAGTCATTTTGAGTTATTAGGAGCAAACGAAACTAATTAAAATCATACCAAATCAACTATCAAACAAAATTGATTTACGAACAAATCAAACTGAACCAAAATCAATGAATTGTTTGTACTAAACGGGGCACAACAAATCGCATAAACAAATCGTAACTATTTTTAATTTTAGCAAAACAAAGACAATGTACAGAATCTACAACATAACCGTTTTTTTGATAATCAGACAAAGTCATTTCGAAATATGGACATAGCTAATTGAAAAACCAAACTCAATTCATTATATTAATCCTATCAATTCATAAAATTAAATTGATATTGAAATTCATACCTGGATAATCAGGGAACAACTTGGTTATGAAAATTTGGAATTGACGAAGGTTGTTGCCGATTCGACATTCCTAAAAATGATCGAACCAGTGGTTTTCTGCTTCTTGTCATTAGCTTGAATCTTGTCCCTTTCTCTTGTCAACACTGTAACTTGGTTTTCCAATGATTTGATTTTCGACTGTAATAAGGGGACGTCGGTATAGTAGCGCTCCAACCACACATTATATTGGACACATGCTGTTTGCTCGGTCTTCGAAACGATAGTCGAGGGTTTGTTCAGATCATCGAGGGTTTCATTAGGTAGCTTGATCCCTAGGTAGCTAGGATTGTTCCTCAGGAAAGGGGGTAAATTAGAAACGAAGTCATAGGGTGGCTCGGAGCACAGACCATGGGAATAAGGGTACTCAATAGCTAGGAAGCGCTCGATATCAGAGTCCGAGTCTTCGCTAAGGACTATGGGTTTTTGATCAACACTAGGTTTAGGTTTATTCCAGGCAAGTCTCGATATCAATCGAGCATTCCTTTTACCTTTACCGTTGACAGTAGGGTTACCCTTGACCTTCTTGCTCACATGATTTTTTACAGCCTCAACCTTGTCTGTTATAATGTCGAGTAGGTCGATATCAGGGCTGACCGAGGGTTTTGGAGAGGGTATAAGGGCATGAAAAGGCACAGGTGGCCCGACCTTGGTCTCACTGACCACAAACTTGTCGATTTGGATAGAATCTGAATCAACAAAGCCATTTCTAAAACAGAAAATCTTGCCAATTATCATCGTGTAGGTTTAAATAATGAACGACGATAAGTCTAATCAAGCCATGGTGAAAACAAGTTGTTGTCAGCCTTCTCGCATTTGAACCTCTTAGCCATTTTGTAAATACTATGCTGGAAGTAAAATGGCATGTTCAATGGATAGCCCATGAAATTCATTAATAGTCGAAGGTGATAAAGAAAAACCAATCCATACCGACCCTCACAGGTCACAAATTGTTTAACCATTATCAAAAGATCATGCCACCTAGGTTTAAGTGTGGAAATAGGCATACCTTTGTCACAAGATGTGACCATTCATGATATGAATAGAAAAGGCCATGGAACCTCGTCGACTTTAGAGTTTTTAAACCATCGTTGGCCCGTGAATGCAAATCCTGTGGTAGAGCTTATGTACTCTTTATTCAACTCAAGCTGAATGTCACCTACTTTATCCCTACACCCATCAAAGGTAAGGGAAGATTGTTGTGCAACCAACAAATTGAAACCCTCGAACCTCTGTATAAATGCGAGCCAACCATTATCTTGTAAATCCTTACGGGCGTTATCAAAGAGTAACAAAGCTTGATTACCATTCGGTTCAATTTGCACCACTGGTGCCATACAGAGGAGCACACGGTGAGCGATATGAATGAGCCAGGGTTGGAACGCAGTATACGTAGGGGAAAAATGCTAACAGGCTTACCCGAGACTAGCAAGGGTGAAACAGGGATAGGGGTAAACATTAATGACATATTGTGCGAAGGTGGTGGAGCTATTTCTACCCTTGTAGAATAGTCATTACCATGGTACAACCATCGACGCTCACAACTATTCAAATCACAACGCATATGTGTTACAAACTATGCCACTTCAATCAATCAATCGAAACCTTTGGTAAGTGGATAAAACATTCGCGTGAGCAATAGTTATAGTTTCAAAACCAAACAAATGAATCGAAACCAATACCAAGGGTTTGGCTATGTGACATATGTTGTATAGAACAATTTATACCAAGGGTTTAACCATAACACCAATGATTTTTTATGTAACCAATGTGCCAAGTGAATTGATCAAATAACATGTAAATCCAATCACCAATGCATCACAAACTCAATCACTCATGAAACAAAATTTCATAATCAATCAAAGAATGTCAAATAAGTACAGATTAAAAGGTCTTGCCAACTGTATAATGATAAGTAAAATGTAAATGCAATGGGCATATTGACAAGAATGATAACAACAATTCAGTGACGATTTTAATGCGACTTCGAAGACCAAGTTTTCACGCTTGTAGTCATAAAAACAAGAAGAAAGGTAAGTGTGTAAATAGCGCAAAAAATAAAAGTGTCGTTTTATTTGAGAATTGCGACGAAAAATTAAGGTTTGAAAAACATTGGTGTAGGCAGCTTATAAGGACAGTAGAAAAATGTGAATTGGCTTCCAACACTACCAGAACCTCAATGCATATTGGACAGAAAGGAAACCCCGCTTAGGAACTGAACCATTGCACAGGTCAAGGTGCAGTGGAAACATTTTGGCCTAGATGAGGCTACATGGGAAATGGAATATGCCATGAAACGGGCATATCCGATTTTGTTTACTTCTGTACTTACATGTTCTATTGATAGATAGAAAATCGAGGATGATGTTCCTTTAAGGGGGAGGGAATTGTAACACCCTATTTCCCCCAATCTGTAAAAATAACTACATTGGCCAAGAACTATGGAAAACTCCAAGATGTGAATGTGTGATTTGACGGACCCTGTATAAAAGGGTCGATGAATGTAAATGATGTGTGAATATGTGTTGCATGACTGATGGGAGGGGGATGTGCTGAAAAAGAGACCACGATGGCTGATGAAAGGTGGTGGAAGGAACCTGGAATGGTGGCATTAACTTCCACTGAACCAATACCGTATTTGTATTTACTGGCTCAAAGACCAAAGCTGTTCTCTGGCCCTGGAATGAATTACTCGCCAGGATGGTAGGTGGGGAGGCTCCTCATGAGTTAATGAGGGGATGGGGGTGAACCTCCCATCTGTAGAAGCCCTTAGACCTGACCACTACGAGGGAATTCGTGCCACACACGACCTTGCAGGACAAAGTAAAAAAGGAAGTGTGCGGAGGGAGAGAGCGCGCAACAGGAATCGCAGAAGGAGAACTAGAGGAACTTCAGAAAATACAGTGATTCTTGAGTAGAGGAGAAGGAGAGTAACCTTCGTCCTTGACTTTTGATGAGCGGGAAGTAGGAGACTGAGTCTCAAAGCCTCATGGTCTAGCTCGGGGGTGGCTAGTGGTAAATCTGTTGGGAGTCACTAAGCCTACGGTTGGGTGGAAATGAGCACCCATCTCAGCAGTT
>JZKD02S1448238.1:741254-757062 GCA_000966675.3 Picea glauca
TCAAGTTCGTTCTCGAGAGATTTGTCCCATTTACTTAACTCACGCGATGCCCTAGTTGGATTTCCCTGAAGGCAACTCCTTCTAGGATAGTTCCCTCACCATAAAGAGAGGAGTGAGTTCCTTGAAAGGGCTATTGTTTTAGTAAACCCATGAATCTGCTTCATCCCTATCACCGAAAGTAGCTTAGCGGGGATACCTCTCAGCATTTTGGCGTTTCGGCACCTGGGAATCCCAAGGGTCAGTTTCCTTGTATTCGCCAGTTGCAAAATCCCGATATGAGAAACCCCAAAATGATAGAGCGTGAATAGATTTTGATATTTAGGAATTTCGGCACACATGAATCCCAAGGGTCAGTTTCCTTATATTCGCCATTTGCGAAATCCCGATATGAGAAACCCCGAAATGATATAGCATGAATAGATTTTGATATTTCAGAGTTTTGACACCTGGGAATCCCAAGGGTCAGTTTCCTTATATTCGCCAGTTGCAAAATCCTGATATGAGAAACCCCGAAATGATACAGCTTGAATAGATTTTGATATTTTGGCATTTCAACACCCGAGAATCCCAAGGGTCAGTTTCCTTGTATTTTCCAGTTGCGAAATCCTGATATGAGAAACCCCAAAATGATACAGCATGAATAGATTTTGATATTTCAAAGTTTCAGCACCTGGGAATCCAAAGGGTTAGTTTCCTTGTATTCGCCAGTTGCGAAATCCTGATATGAGAAACCTTGAAATGATACAGCGTGAATAGATTTTGATATTTCGGCGTTTCGGTGCCTGGGAATCCCAAGGGTCAGTTTCCTTGTATTCGTTAGTTGTGAAATCCCAATATGAGAAACCCCGAAATGATACAGTGTGAATAGATTTTGATATTTTGGCATTTCGTCGCCCAAGAATCCCAAGGGTCAAATTCCTTGTATTCGCCAGCTGCGAAATCCCGATATGAGAAACCCTGAAATGGTATAGCATGGTTAGATTTTGGTGTTTCGGCGTTTCAGCACCCGAGATACCTAAGGGAAAGTTTCCTTATATTATCTAGAAGCGAAATCACGATTTGCGAAACCTCGAAATGAGCTTAGCGATGTATACAGGCTTCGGAGTTTCAGCTCCTAGGAAAACCCAGGTGCAAGACTTCCTGTCTTCACACATCGCGAAATCCTGACTTGTGAAACCCCAAAATGAGCTTGGTGGATATAAGGATTTCGGTGTTTCGGCACCTGGAAAACTGAAGGGTATGAACCACTCGTCTTCATATATTGTGAAATCCTGGTATGCGAAACCCCGCTAGGATTTAGTCTGAGTCATTGATAAATTCAATGAGCTATTAGATCATTTTCGGCCTTTGGCACTTCGAAAGACAGAGAGCAGGGGAATGCTTGCGTTGTGATTCTCTGAATCGCGAAAGCTAGAAGTACCTCTCTCGTAAGGCCTGTTCTCATAGCCAATGATCACATGGGGAAGGATAAAGGAAGGGAGGGTCTGCACCAGGTCCTATAGGAATTTGGGGATTCTGTTCCTCGAAGAAGAGGAGAAAAAGACGAAAAATCTTAGTTCCCGTAGTGGGTGTGTTAGAGATGGTATGCTTTTAAATGCAACTTTTTAAATGGAATCTCTACAATTTCAATAAAATGCAATCTCTCCACATGTGTCAAAATCAATGCGAAGTAATCAAAAGAGAAAATGTCATAACCCAAAATAAGAAAATGTTTTTGTATTTTCGATATAAACAAAAGAAAATGCAAGGAATGAATAGGAACTTCACATACATACCCTACTACAAGAAAAAGAGACATGCCAAGTAGGATACCTAGAAGCAAACACTTAGACCAATGTGAAAGGACAACCAATGAAAAATATGATAAGAAAGAATACCACCCAAAAATACAACAATAAGAAGGTTTCCTATCACTTTGTAAGCATTTAAAAATCAGGGCAGAGACACAAGAAGACTCAACAACCAACCAAACTTACCCAACAAACACCAAACTCAGCCAACAAGATCAAAGAGTTGATGTATGCAACTGTTTGAGAAAAAACCATGTATGTACGCACCCTATATGAGGGCATCTTACGTATGTATGCGTCTTTCAAGGTAAAAGTCGTGTATACCCTATAAAACATTTCCAGGGAAAGGGTTAAGCCAAGAGACTCAAATGCAAATTAAAATTAGGTTGTTAAGCAATCAAGCAAAAAGGAAACTCAATCTAACAAGGAGAAAATCAAAGAGAAAAACACTCCAAACCCCAAAAGAAAGAAGATTGATCCCCAGTATGGTCATCAATTGTTTTACGAGAAAAATCTTTGTATGGCATGGGGTAAACCACAACAGATGGAATGACACATAGAAATAAACTTTAATCCCAAGTATGCTATATAAATGAAATGCTAACAAGACAAGGCCAAGAACCTACCACGTCTGAATGTTCGATAAAGACCATCGTTGAGCACACAATTCAAATCTTTATACCTGCAATTTGTCCTCAAAAAACAAGATACATAAGAATATGGTGATAATATATAATGTTAGCATACAAATTATCATAATCCATTAACATACATGAAAAATACTCCCAAGGAATAATAATTCAAATATTTTCAAGATATCAATTGGACAAGAAAAGAGTATTTCTATTAAAATAATCAATAGAAGTATATAGGTGACAAAATTTTGTAATGATACACATCGTAACCAAGAAACTAAGTCCCTCCAGTTGGGCCTCCAACACTTCAATCCTCCACAAATGACAAGCTCATATAAAGGAGACAATGAGATTCTACATCACAAAGAAGGAAGATCTTGGGGGGTTGAACAAGGAGTTCAGACTTTCAAGGATAAAGGGATGAAGACTCCATATGAAGTGAAATTTCTCTAGATTGTATTTATAGCCTTCACATGGAATTGAAGGGTCGATTTGGAGTGTTTCCAGTATATGGAAGGTCAAGGATCATGGATCTCATGACATGGCATGGAAACTCGACATAATTTTTAATTTTGAGCACCAAAACTGATGTATGCAGGTTGTAGTGGAGAAACCTACATATACGTATGTTGTCTAACTAATAGGGCACGTATATGTGGAAAAATGTGTTTTTTGGCTCTCGAAGGTACAAAAGGGGACTTCAAGTATGCATAGGGAAATGGAAAGGCCATCCAAGCAAGTTGCATGGGGTGAGGAAATTTTTTTTGTAACATGGACATGGTGTATGCATTGTAGAAATTTAGACATTATTTGTTAGGCAAACATTTTAATATGTTTACATATCACTTTGCTCTTAGATATTTGGTCAACAAGTTAGTGTTGCGGGGAAGAATATGGATATAGATACTATTGTTTCAACAGTTTGATTTTGAAGTTGTGGTGATGCTTAGAAGATTGAATGCAGGGCCAGATAATATTTCTAGGATAACTAATGGAGAGGAACCAAGCAACTTGGAGGAAAATTTCCCATATGCACAACTCTTTTCAATACATTTTTCTAATGAATATTTTGCTGACATTATTGAGTTTTTGAGTACAATGTTTTCACCAAATAAATTTAATACTACGCAAAAGAATAATTTGGTGAGATGCCATTAAGACCGCAAGTAACTTTGAAGGTGTTTGACAAGTGAGAAGTATATTATGTAGGACCAAGTAATCCACCATCCATAATATCGGGAGTAAGGTATATATTTACAATCAAGAAATATTTGACCAAATGGGTTGAAGCAAGACCAATGAAGGATTGCAACACAATGACTACAACACACTTCTTATTTGAGAAAGTGGTCACAAGATTTGGATGCCCTAGAATTATGATGCGTGATAAGGAGACTCATTTTATCAACAGTACTATCCATTCAATGACTGAATAATTTGATATACATCATTAGAAGAGAACTCCTTACCATCCTCGGGCCAATGGGACAGTGGAAGCATTTAACAAGATATTGGAAAATTATTTAACCAATATTTTAAATGTGAATAGGGATGATTGGGATTTGAAGATACCAACAATGTTATGGGCCTATAGAACTACTTGTAAGAAACTTATAGGGAAGACACATTTTTTTATTGGTGTATGGATAGGAAGAAGTAGTTTCTTTGGAGCATGTGATAGCTAGTTTGTGCATTGTAGCAATTACAAAAATGACAGAAAGAGGAACATCTCAAGAAATATTGGAAAAAATCATGGAATTGGAAGTGTAAATGTGTTGAACCTGCACACAATATATCTAGCTAGAAAATACCACACACATTTGTTGAGAGAAATTGAGAAAGAAGAAGCAAGATATAAAGAATGGAAGAATTCTCATTAAACGTATTCCACACTCAAAGAGTTAATAATTTACAATAGATATAGGATACATGATTAACGGATGCACCATAGTGGTGGTCTAGATTGATCTAGATGCACACCAACAGTTATGGGAGTAAACTACCACCTAGTCTAGTCTCTTCGGTAGTTATAGGAGTGAACTACCGCCTAGTCTGAGTTAACTATTCTATAAGTCCTCAGTTAACTAACTGAAACAGAGTGAAGTGAGGAGGATATCAAGGAATCATGAGTAATGTGCTAGTTTGGTGATGATCCCAAGGACAATGCGCATTAGTTGGGGATGATCTCAATGTTGCTTGGTGATAATCCCAATGTAGCATCTAGACTCCACTCAACTAATCAAACTAAAGTGAAAACTGAAGAGAATATTCTCCTAGAGGAATGTTCTCCCTAAACTTTAGGATATTGGATAACGACTAATAAACATAGGGAAAACCTTAGGAAAAATAAATCCTAGGTGTGTGTGAAATAATCCAACACCCCCCATGAACATCACTATGGTGAAAATAAAGAATGGGTCCTAGTAACGAGGCCATGTTAGGTACCGAAATACAAAAGATACACTGAAATAAACAAGGAAAGAGATAAAACCTCATGGGAACCCCCCCCTCAAATTACAATGCATAAAAAAAGATGAGAAGGAACAAAAAGGAGTTCTTAAGCAACCATGTCCTTCACTCCAAGAAGACCTCGCAACTGTGCAAGTTTGTGCTCATTGAATATTTTGTTGAATATGTAGATGTCTACATGGATCTGATGAAGTAGATGCATCATTGATATGTCCACACATATCCACATTATCTTCTTGTAGTGAAGAAGATCCAAATAAGTTTGGATGAAACTTTGAAAAATGTGTGGTTGTTTTCGGACAAACGCTGAAATTTTTTGATTTTAAAATGATCATAACCTCACTTCCCGAAATCATTTTGGACAAAAACAAAATTTAAATTGGATATTTTCCCAAGAGGAATTCAAATAATGAATTTTTTCTGCAAATTTTTCTCAGAAAATATCAGAATTGAGCCTAATGTGCGTGGCTCCATTTTTGTCTCCTATGATGAATGCATTGTGCATGGAAAAGTGTCTACATGTGACCCCTAAGATGCATGTCATATATCTTCCACATGAAATTCAGAAAAAAAATATGAAATGGAGTAGACATCATATTCTATTAATGGAATACAAATTTGTGCAAATACTTATGTAGAAGACTCTTCAGAATAAAATGTTTGATCTTTTGATGACTTCTCTTCTAGCTCTATCTGTTCAAACTCCTGCATGAAATATTCAAAATATTATTTATTCCCTAATAGAACCTCCAATTTGGTCCATAATTCATTTGGAGTTGATTCTTGTGATTCTTCATATACTTGATAGAAAATTTTGGGAGAAACAGACATGCAGCTACATCCTATGGCCATATCTTGTCTATTGAGAAAGTCAGTTTTCTCATCGGAGAAATCAAGCTCTACTTCCATTTCCATAGTTATTTGGTACAAGCCTCTGCATCTGAGCTGAAGAAGAATTTTTGTCTTCCACTCCAAATAGTTATGAGGCGTGAGAACTATTGTCGGTGAATAATCCATCTTTTCTGTGTTCTTCAATCTTCAGTACCTACAAAAATAATTTGTTGTAGATTTTTCTTAGTAGTCTGTCATCTCTGATACCATGTAAATGTGTTGAACCTGCACAAAATGGATCTAGCTAGAAAATACCACACACATTTGCAAAGATAAATTGAGAAAGAAGAAGTAAGAGATAAAGAATGGAAGAATTCTCATTAACCGTATTCCACGCTCAAAGAGTAAATAATTTACAATATATATAAGATACATGAGTAATTTATGCACCATAGTGGTGGTATAGAGTGATATGGACACACACCAGGAGTTACAGGAGTAAAATTACACCTAGTCTAGTCGCTCAAGCAGTTACGGGAGTGAACTGCCACCTAGTCTGAGTTAACTAGTCTATCAGTCTTCAGTTAACTGAATGAAATAGAGTGAAGTGAGGAGGAGATCAAGGAATCATGAGTAATGTGTTAGTGTGGTGATTATCCCAAGGAAAATTCACATTAGTTGGTGATGATCCCAATGTTGCATGGTGATAATCCCAGTGTAGCATCTAGACTCCACTCAACTGATCAAACTGAACTGAAAATTGAAGAGAATATTTACCTAGAAGAATATTCTGCCTAAACTTTAGGAGACTGAATAATGACTAATAAACATAGGGAAAATTTTAGGAAAAATAAATCCTATATGTGTGTGAGGTACTCCAACACCCCTCTGAACATCACTATGGTGAAAATAAAGAATGGGTCTCGTCAACGAAGCCATGTTAGGTACCCAAATACAAAAGATACACTGAAATAAAATAGGAAAGAGGGAAAACCTCATGGGAACACCCCTCCCTCAAATTACAATGCATAAAAAAATGAGAACGAAAAAAAAGAAGTTGTTAAGCAACCATGTCCTTCACTCCAAGAAGACCTCAGAATTATGCAAGTTTGTGATCGTTGAATATTTTGTTGAATATGTATATGTCTACATGGATATGATGAAGTAGATGCATCATTGAGGTGTCCAGACATATCAACTTTCTCTTCTTGTAATGAAGAAGATCCAAATAAAGTTTGGATGAAACTTTGAAAACCATGCGGCCGTTTTCGGAAAACACTGAAATTTTGTTGATTTTAAAATGATCATAACTTCACTTCCCGAAATCCATTTTTGACGATTTGTTTTTTGAAATTGGATATTTTCCCGAGATGAATTCAAATATCCAAAAAATTTCTGCACTTTTTTCTCAAAAAATATCAGAATTGAGTCTAATGTGTGCGACTTCCTTTTTGTCTCTTGAGATGCATGCATTGCACATGGAAAAGTGTCTACATATGACCCTTGATATGCATGATGATGTAGGATCATCGTAAGTGAGCCAACAAAGAAAGCGCAAAGGTGAAGGACAGCTGGAATTTCACCAGTGCACGTTTTGAGAACATTTTGAATTTCAAAGGATAAAGCATTAATGAAATATCTGAAAGGATGTATTTGCACTTATGTTTTGGAGATTGTAAACATATCTTGAGAATTTCTCTTATCTGTTGGATATGGATTCATCTAATTGTAATGAATGTAAAGTAGGTAGCTTTAATTTCAATTAGATAGCTAGAGCTAAAAGAGGGAAAACTCTAGAAATCTCCCTCGTAGGCATTGTATTAAAATCAGTAATTCTCATTTGTAGCAGTAGAGATGTAAAGTGCATAGAGAGAGAAGAACAAAGATTTTAGGATTGTATAAGAAGATATTTGTTTCTATTGAACCAATGTACAGGAGCACTGGGATTAATATAAAAATGCTTTAATTCCATTTCATGGTGTTCTAGTGGTTGTTGTTTCAATGCTATGTGTGTGTGCTCTTGATTTCATGTTGAATGTATGAAGTCTATGAGAGAAGTATGAGTTTCAATTGTTTCTCTTCCTGAGAAATCCTGCAAGGAGTGCAGTGAAGGTCTTCATAGAGTGTGTTGATGGGGTTCTGAGTTTTATCTTAGAAAACGCTCAGGAGGGATACCGTTGTTCTCATACCAGTAGAAGTGTAGGTGTAGCACAAGAGTTGTGCAAGGTGTGCATCGACAATTTGAAATATTAGAATTTTTTGACTGAGGAGAAAGGTTGAAGAACTGTTCTTGCAAAGGAGTGCACAGAGTTGAAGAGTGAAATAACCAGGGGTTATTGTGAATGTCACAAGGTGTGCGTGCAAGGATTCCTTAGGTTCCAAGAATTACAATGAGATTCCAAATTTAGAAGGGTTAGAACCTTTGAAGTGTTCAAAGGAATAAGAAGGTCCGGAGTCACCTCGCAGGACTTAAGATCATAAGGAAAGATGCCAAGGTAATTGGGCAGAAGCCTTTGAGAAGTCTGAATGGACGGTCGAAATTCTTAGAGGGAGAATCACCAAAATTCCGTGGGTCGTTGGAACTTGTAGACCAGTGGGAAGATTAATATTGAGTGTCTTTAAACACTCGTAATCTCAAGAGGAATAGTTTTCGTTGGATCCAGATCAACGAGGGTCATTGATCTCATGCTTGAATTCATCGTTTCGGAAGTCATGGCATGGAGGATGTTGTGACTCGGAGTCGAGAGTTGAGAACTCCTGATTTGTGAAGTACCGATAGAATTAGGACCTTCATATCATGAGGAGCTCAGAGACATTGATCGTGATGAGGAGTCACCGCAATTTCGACCACCGGTGAAGGGTGTTGTTGCATTTTGAATCACCGATAAGAGAAATTCCGAACTACTGAAGGATTTAGCCCCAGGTTGCAGTCAGGTGGGTCACATCAAGTAAATTCAAGGGAGGATTCAAAGGACCCATTATCCTTTCTGGGTTTCGAGGATTGACAAGTCAGAGGGACTCACATCAGTGATTGTGAAGCCACGAAAAAATGAAAATACTTTTCAGGTGAAGGGTGTGGTCAGGTCAGTTGGTCACATGGATGTGATTTGGCACATAGTGCTTGCTCGCACAGGCATAAATCCTAAGAAGGACCTGTGGAAAAACACTTTTGTGTGGAGGATTCTTGCAGGGAATCAAAGAGTCAACCAGACTCAAAAGGGGAGATTAAGAATGATCCTATACTGGGAGGTCGTGTAGAACCTGCTGAGGTAGGCGTGTCTATGTCAGGTGGTATCAGAGCCTACAATATTTTTTTATGTAGGAGAGAGGAGACAAAAGGCAAGTTGTGATTTGAATTCGGTGTAAACAGATTTAAAATAATTCCACCCAGGAGACGTCAAGATAGACCAATGTATGATCCAATTGTGGAAAGGGAAATGAGATAACTCTATGCTTGATTATATTCTCTGGAGATAGCACAAAGAAAGACAGTTGATGTTGGATATGTCAGTGAAGCCTAAAGAGAAAATGAGGCTAGAGTTGGAGAAGAAGTTGCAGTTGAAGATGCTGCAGAAGAACATCTATTCAGAGTTGTTGCAAGAACAGGTGCCAGGGAAAAAATGGACATTCTGATGTATGAAGGAAACTTAGAAGTTGAAGAGCTTCTAGATTGGTTTAGAGCTCTAGACAAATACTTCGACAATGAGGATGTCGAGGAGGATAAGAAAGTCAAACATGCTGTCACTAGACTTAAAGGGCATGCAACACTGTGGTGGGATGAACTACAGGCTGACAAGCATTGCAAAGGAAAACAAAGAATCAAAATCTAGTATAAAATGGTTGCAAATATGAAAGCCAAATTTATACCCAGGGACTACCATATTAATCTGTTTCGAAGAATGCAAAATTTGAGACAGAAAGGTATGACAGTGAAATAATACACTAAGGAGTTCTACAGTATAAACATTAGAGTAGGTCATCGTGAGAGTGATGATGAGAAGGTCACTAGATACATGAATGGTATGAAATATGAAATTCAGGAGATGAGCATGATGATGATTAGAAATGTGGAATATGCTTATCAGATTGCTCTGAAGGTTGAAGAAAAATTAGCCCGAAAACAAAGTCAAAGAGGCAGAGGTAGAAGTCAGAGAAGAGGCAAAGAAATTGCCCAGGACAGGGTACAGAAGCCTAAGGATGAAGAAAATAAATCTCATACTCACCCAGAAAGAGGAGGAAGTTCACAGGGAAGACAATATGCCGACATAAATACTTTTCCCCAAGCCAGAGGAAGAGAAAGAGGCAGAGGTGGCGAGATAAAATGTTTTGTTTGTGGAAAGATTGGACATAAGTCTTATGAATGTCTTGACAGAAAAAGAGATGGAGGAGGCGGAGCTCACATTTCAGAAGTGCAAAGGTGAAATGTTGAGGCAAAATATACAAAAGGTGGAAGATCCTTAATGATGAGGAAAATTCTCTTAGAGCCAAAGAAGGAGATAGAGAATCTAGTCCAAAGAAACAGTTTTCTTAGAAATGCTTGCAAGACCAAGGATAGGGTATGCAAGGTAATAGTGGACAGTGGAAGTACAAATAATTTAGTATCCATAGAAATGGTGGAAAAACTGGAATTGGATACAGTTGCACATTTGAGCCCATACAGAGTCTCGTGGTTACAAAAAGGACATTGGGTAACAGTCACTAAACAATGTTTAGTTGAATTTAAAATAGGGGGTTATAGAGATGAAATCTTGTGTGATGTTATTCCCATGGATGTCTATCATATTTTGTTGGGTAGACCATGGAAATATGACAAAAATGTTGTTCATGATGGGAGAAAGAACACATACACCTTGGAGAAGAATGGTAGAACACATATGTTGCTACCAATTGAAGATAAAAAGGTGAATACAGAGACAAGAAATACTATACTTCTCATGAGTGGGAAGAAACTTCTTGATGAAGTCAAGAAGGAAGAAGACATGTAGTTTGTTGTAGTGAGAAAACCCAGAATCATTTTGACAAGTACCAGGATAGATGATCTATCGGAGGAAATTCAAGAACTGTTGGAGAATTTCGCTGATATCATGGTCGATGATTTACCCTGTTCGTTGCCACCTATAAGAAGTATAAGACATCATTTTGATCTTATAACTGGAGAGAGTTTTCCAAAAAAATATGCATACATATTGACGCCGCATGAGAATGAGGAGGTTAAGAATAAAGACGAGGATTTGATGGACAAAGGGTTGGTTAGAGAAATCTTGAGTCCATGCACTGTACCTACAGTGATAAGTCCAAAGAAGGATGGTGGCTGGAGAATGTGTACTGAATCAAGAGCTATAAACAAAATCACCATCAGGTATAGATTTCCTTTATTGAGGATGGATGACTTGATGGATTACTTGAGGGGAGCAATTTTTTTTTCAAAATTTGATTTGAAAAGCGGATATCATCAGATTCGAATGAGAGAAGGTGTTGAATGGAAGACAACATTCAAAACTAATGAAGGACTGTATGAATGGCTTGTCATTCCATTTGGTTTGACAAATGCGCCAAGTACTTTTATGAGGTTAATGAATGAAGTCTTGAAGGATTTCATTGGAAAGTTTGTGATTGTGTATCTTGATGATATATTGATCTTCAGTAAAAATGAGGAAGAACATTTGAGACACTTAAATCTAGTGATGAGGAGGTTGCAAAAAGGGAAGTTGCTGATAAATTTGAAGAAGTCATCTTTCATGAAGAAAGAACTCATTTATTTGGGGTTTGTAATCTCTTCGAATGAGTTGAAAATGGATCCTGAGAAGGTAAAAGCAATTAGAGATTGGCCATCGCCAAAGAGTATCTTTGAAGTTAGAAGCTTCCATGGATTGTATCAAAATATAGGATTGTATCAATCATTGCATCAATACAGGATTGTATCAATCATTGCAAGCACCAGAGAGGCCATGGGATGCGGTAAGCATGGATTTTGTGTTAGGACTACCAAGGACACATAGGAGTTGTGATTCCATATTTGTGGTAGTCTATAGATTTTCAAAAATGGCACATTTCATACCATGTTAGAAAACCAGTGATGCAAATCACATTGCAAATTTGTTTTTCAAAGAAGTTGTTAGACTTCACGGCTTACCCAGGAGTATTATTTCAGACAGGGATACCAAATTATTTGGTCATTTTTGGAGAACATTATGGAAGAAGTTGGGGACAAAATTGTCTTTTAGCTCAGCATATCACCCTCAGATGCATGGACAGACCGAGGTAGTGAACCGAAGTCTAGGATATTTATTGAGAAGTTTAGTAGCTGAACATCATAGTCAGTGGGATCAGATTCTACCACAAGAAAAATTTTCATATAACGATTCACCTAACAGAAGCACAGGAAAGAGCCCATTTCAGATTATGTATGGAATGTAGCTGAGTGGAATATCTAAATTGAGAGATTTAGGGAAGAGTGAGTTAAGGAGTGCTAGTGTAGAGGATTTTGCAGCAAAGATGCAAGAGATCCACAGTAAAATCAGAGAGCAGCTAAAGAATTCCAACAAGGAATATAATCATAGAGCAGATCAACACAGGAGAGAACTTCAGTTTGAAGTAGGTGATTTGGTTTGGCACATCTCAGAAAAGAAAGGTTCCCAAGGGGAACATATAATAAACTGAAGATGAATAAGATAGGGTCGTGTAAGATCATAAGAAAGTTTGAGGCCAATGCTTATGAGATAGAATTGCAAAATGATGTGGGCATCTCGCTCATATTCAACATAGCAGATCTGTATCATTACAAAGCCGATGGAACAGAGGAGGATCATAAAAACATTCAGTGGGTCAAACAGTTTCCTATAGTTGAAAAGCCACAGATGGAAAAGATAATTGACCAGAGAGTTGGGAAGAATACCCAAAGGAAGACATACTTTGAATATTTGTTCAAATGTAAAGGACACCCAATTGAGGATGCAATTTGGGAAGGTGAAGAAGATATCCAAAGACATGGGAAAACGGTGCAGGAGCTCATGAACAAGAGTTCATGAATTTTTCATCCAAGGGAGTATGATGCAGGAGCATCATAAGAAAGCCAACAAAACAAGTGCAAAGGTGAAGGACAATTGGAACTGCACCATCGCATGTTTTGAGAACATTTTGAATTTCAAAGGATAAAGCATTAATAAAATATCTAAAAGGATGTATTTGCACTTATGTTTTGGAGATTGTAAACATATCTTGAGCATTTCTCTCATCTGTTGGATATGGAGGAATTTAATTGTAATGAATGTAAATTATGTAGCTTTAATTTTGATTAGATAGCTAGAGATGAAAGAGGGAAAACTCTAGAAATCTCCCTTGTAGGCATTGTATTAAAATCAATAATTCTCATTTGTAGCAGTAGAGTTGTAGAGAGCATAAAGAAAGAAGAACAAATATTTTAGGATTGTATAAGTAGATAGTTGTTTCTATTGAACCCATGTATAGGAGCACTGGGATTAATATAAAAATGCTTTAATTCCATTTCATGGTGTTGTGGTGGTTGTTGTTTACATCTATTTTAATGGTATGTTTACAGTTTTTTTTATGTTCTCTGTTATGCATTTATTTAAATGTTATGTGTGTGTATGCTCTTGATTTCATGTTGAATGTATGAAGTCTATGAGAGGAGAAGTATTAGTTTCAATTATTTCTCTTCCTGAGAAATCTTGCAAGGAGTGCAGTGAAGGTCCGCATATAGTGCGTTGACGGGGTTATGAGTTTTATCTCAGAAAAAGATTAAGAGGGATACCATTGTTCTCATACTAGCATAAGTGCAGGTGTAGCACAAGAGTCATGCAAGGTGTGCACCGGTGAGTTGAAATCTTAGAATTTTCCAACCGAGCAGAATGTTTGAAGAACTGTTGTTGCAAAGGAGTGCACATAGTTGAAGAGTGAAATAATTAGGGTTTATTGTCAATGTCACAAGGTGTGCATGCAGGGATTCCTTAGATTCCAGGAGTTACAAAAAGAGTCCAAATTCATAAGGGTTAGAACCTTTGAAGTGTTCAAAGGAAGAACAAAGTCTTGAGTCACCTCGTAGAACTTAAGATCAGAAGGAAAGACACCAAGGTAATTGGGCAGAAGCCTTTGAGAAGTTTTAACGGATGGTCAAAATTCCTAGAGGGATAATCACCGAAGTTTCATGGGCTATTGGAACTTGCAGACAAGTGGTAAGACTAAGACTAGGTGTCTTTCAACACTCGTAAGCTCAAGAGGGATAGTGGTCTTTGGATCCGGACCAACGAGGGTCGTTGATTGCATGCTTGAATTTATCATTTCAGAAGTCAGGGTGTGGAGGATGTTGTGACTCAGAGTCGAGAGTTATGAACTCCCAATTCACAAAGTCTCGATAGAATCAAGACTGACAGATCATGAGGAGCTCAGAGCTATTGATCGTGACAAGGAGTCACCACAATTTCAGCCACCGATGAAGGGTGTTGCTACATTTCGAATTGTCAATAAGAGAAATTTCGAACTGTCGAAGGATTTGGCCCCAGGTTGCAGTCGGGGGGGTCACATAAAGTAAATTCAAGGGAGGAGTCAAAGGACCCATTAGCCTTTCATGGTTTCAGGGATTGAAGAGTCAGAAAGACTCACATCAGTGATCAAAAAGCCGCAAAAAACCAAAAATAATTTTCGGGTGAAGGGTGTGGTCATGTGGATGTGAGTTGGTGCATAGTGATTATTCGCATAGGTGTAACTCCTAAGAAGGACCTGTGGATAAACACTTGTGTGTGGAGGATTCCTGCGGGGACTCAAAGAGTCAACCAAACTCAAAAGGAGATATTAATAATGATCCTAGACTGGGAGGTCATGCAAAACCTATTGAGGTAGGTGTGTATGCGTCACATGCCATATATCTTCCACATCAAATTTAGAAAACAAATTTGAAATGGAGTAGACATCATCTTCAATTAATGGAATACAAATTTGTGTGAATACTTGTGTAGAATACTCTTTAGAATAAAATGTTTGATCTTCTGATGGCTTCTCTTCTGGCTCTATCTATTCAAACTCCTACATGAAATCTTCACAATCTTCTTTATTCCCAAATAGAACCTCCAATCTGGTCCATAATTCATTTGGAGTTGATTCTTATGATTCTTCATATACTTGATGGAAAATTTTGGGAGACACAGACATGTAGATACATCCTATGGACATATCTTGTCTATTGAGAAAGTCATTTTTCTCATCAGCAAAATCAAGATCTACTTCCATTTCCATAGCTATTTGGTACAAGCCTCTGCGTCTGAGTTGAATCATAATTTTTTGCTTCCACTCCAAATAGTTATGAGGTGTGAGAAGTATTGTCGGTGAATAATCCATCTTTTCTGTGTTCTTCAATGTTCAGTACTTGCAAAAATAATTTGGTGTAGCTTTTTCTTAGCAGTTTTTCGGCTCTGATACCATGTAAATGTGTTGAAACTTCACATAATAGATATATCTAGAAAATACCACACACATTTGTAGAGAGAAATTGAGAAAGAAGAAGCAAGAGAGAAATAATGGAATAATTATCATTAACTATATTCCACACTCAAAGAGTAAATAATTTACAATAGATATAGGATACATGAGTAATTGATGCACCGTAGTGGTGGTCTAGAGTGATCTGGACACACACTAGCAGTTACAGGAGTAAATTTCCACCTAGTCTAGTCTCTCAGGAAGCTATGGGAGTAAATTGTCACCTATTCTAAGTTAACTGAATGAAACAAAGTGAAGTGAGGAGGAGATCAGGGAATTATGAGTAATGCATTAGTCCGGTGATGATCCCAATGATAATATGCATTAGCTTTTGATGATCCCAATGTTTTATGGTGATAATCCCAATGTAACATATAGACTCCACTCAACTAATCAAACTGAAGAGAATATTCACCTAGAGGAATGTTCTCCCTAAAATTTAGGAGACTAGATATTGACTAATAAACATAGGGAAAACCTGAGGAAAAATAAATCCAAGGTGTGTGTGAAGTGCTCCAACACCCCCCTGAACATCACTATGGTGAAAATAAAGAATGGGTCTCAGCAATGAGGCCATGTTAGGTACCCAAA
>JZKD02S1448238.1:757166-770407 GCA_000966675.3 Picea glauca
ACAAAAAGCAGTGGCTAAGCAACCATGTTGAAGATGTATATGTATGCATGAATCTAATGAAGTAGATTCATCATTGACGTGTCCACACATATCAATTTTCTCTTCTTGTAATGAAGAAGATCCAAATAAAGTTTGGATGAAACTTTGAAAACCATGCTGAAATTTTTTTGATTTTAAAATGATCATAACTTCACTTCGCAAAATCCATTTTGGATGATTTTTTTTTTGAAATTGGATATTTTCCTGAGAGGAATTCAAATATCCAATTTTTTTTTGCAAATTTTCTCCAAAAATATCAAAATTGATTCTGATGTGTGTGACTCCCTTTTTGTCTCCTGAGATGCATGCATTGTGCATGGAAAAGTGTATGCATTTGACCCCTGAGATGCATGCCATATATCTTCCACATGAAATTCAGAAAAAAAATATGAAATGGAGTAGAAATCATCTTCAATTAATGGAATACAAATTTGTGTAAATACTTGTGTAGAAGAATCTTTAGAATAAAATGTTTGATCTTTTGATGGCTTCTCTTATGGCTCTATCTATTCAACCTCCTGCATGAAATCTTCACAATCTTATTTATTCCAAAATAGAACCTCTAATATGGTCCATAATTCATTTGGAGTTTATTCTTGTGATTCTTCATATACTTGATGGAAAATTTTGGGACAAACAGACATGCAGATACATCCTATGGCCATATCTTGTCTATTGAGAAAGTCATTTTTCTGATCGACAGAATCAGGATCTACTTCCATTGCCATAGTTATTTGGTACAATATTTTTCATCTGAGCTGAATAATCTTTTTTGTCTTCCACTCCAAATATTTATGAGGCATGAGAAGTATTGCCAGTGAATAATCCATCTTTTATGCATTCTTCAATCTTCAGTACCTGCAAAAATAATTTGGTGTACCTTTTTATTAGCAATGCATCAAATCAGATACCATGTAAATGTGTTGAAGCTGCATAGAATAGATCTAACTAGAAAATACCAAACACATTTGCAGAGAGAAATTGAGAAAGAAGAAGCAAGAGAGAAAGAGCGGAAGAATTCTCATTAACCGTATTCCACACTCAAAGAGTGAATAATTTACAATATATATATAGGATACATAAGTAACTAATGCACCATAGTGGTGGTATAGAATGATCTCGATACACACTAATAGTTATGGGAGTAAACTGCCACCTAATCTATTTTCTCAGGTAATTGCGGGAGTGAACTGCGACCTAGTCTGAGTTAACTAGTCTATTAGTATTCAGTTAACTGACTGAAAGAGAGTGAAGTGAGGAGGATATTAGGGAACCATGAGTAATGTGCTAGTCCAGTGATGATCCCAAGGACAAAGTGCATTAGTTGGTGATGATCCCAATGTTGCATGGTGATAATCCCAATGTATCATCTAGACTCCACTCAACTGATCAAACTGAAGAGAATATTCTCCTAGAGGAATATTATCCCTAAACTTTAGGAGACTGGATAATGACTAATAAACATAGGGAAAACCTTAGGAAAAATAAATCCTAGGTGTGTGTAAAGTACTCCAACAGGAAGAAGACATCATTGTAGTTGGTTTCCATCAACAAGTACAGAAAGAAAAATATAAGGCTTGGCATGACATACATATTAAGAAAAATATAAGGCTTGGCATGACATACATATTAAGAAAAATATTTTTAAGGAAGGAGATATGGTTCTTCTCTATGACATTAAATACTTACAGCACCCAGGGAAGTTCAAGATGCATTTTCTAGGGCCATATGAGACAAAGTGTGTCATAGATGGAGGTGTTATGCAGCTGCAGGATTTAGCAGGCAAGGAAATGCAAGGATTGGTGAATGGTAGTCGACTAAAACTATATGGGGACAATCAAGATACCAACCCTCAATAGTTGTCATGCAAAATATATAATTGTACATATTGTATATAGTAGGAGTCAAAAAGAAGAAAAAGAAAGAAAAAACTAGAAAAAGAAGAAAAATGAAGAAAAAAAATTGGAAAGAGAAGAAAAAGACAAACAAAAGTAGGTAGATGGACAAGTGGTAGACATACAGTTGAAGGATATAATGCACAAAAAAATTTAGAAAGTGGTATGAATTAACCAAAATACACTGCATGACAAAAAAAATGAACACAACATGTCGGAACTGAAACTTTTCGGAAATAAAAAACCAATGATCGAGTAAGTATGGAACATTTATGACAAAGGTTATAAAAGGGGAAAAGAATGAAAAGGTAAACACTTCTGATTTTGAGAAAACATGAGAAAAGGAGCGAACATGTTTCCATTATGTGAGGAGTTGTGAATAATCCAGCTTAGATTTAGTATCAAATTTTCTCGAGCTAGAAAAATGACACTGTTGAAGTTTGGAGCACCCAACCAGTTCGCAAGAAGGACAATAAGCACCAAAAAACTATTGGAGGAAGAAACCGAGGTGGTATATGTGGATGATATCCCATCAAAATAAGTGAGTAGACTATTTCGACATTGGTCAAGGAGAAGAAACCAGAGGAAGAAACAGTGGAGGTAAACCAGATGGAAGAAGGATGAAACCGTAGCGTAGAAGGAAACCCTAACATAGAAAAACCAGGAGTAACGCACACATAGGGAGAACTGAATGAAGAAGATGACGAGTAGATATAATTTGATGAACCTAAGGAAGAAAAGAAACCTAGGGAAAAATAACCCTCAGAGTTTGAGGATGACAATGACGCAGATCAGAACACGGAGGAGGAATTACATATCGAGAAAATAAGTCTATCAAAGAAGAGAACAAAGCTAATAGTAACAATAGCATGCACACAAAAGTAGGTTTCACTTTCATTACCCCAAATTATGGAGTCAATGATAGTTGTAGAGGGAATTATGGATTTTTTTCCCAAACTGGAATACGCGGATCACCATGTAATAGAGGTGACCAAGTTTCTTGAGCTCACGTAGAAAATTTATATGGAGAACAAAGGGGTAACTATGGCATGAATTATTATATTATAACCTAAACAATGGATTGAGGGAATTTATAAATCTCACATCATAAATTTATTGGAAATCTCACACTTTGGTAGGGGGAAGGATTTCAATGCCTACGTGAAGAAACTACTGACGAGACTCCATGGAGGATTTTTTTGGATGGACAAACCTATCCCAATTAATGTATAACTAACTGTGAATATTACAGGGCTTCAAATATATTGAGAGAATATTGAGCAGTATTTAGACGATAAAACAAAGGAAAAGGCAATTGTAGAGGAACTAAAATCCCAATTTGGCATTGATAGGGGAACCATAGGCATGATTGTCAAAAACATAAATGACCCAACCACAAGATTCACAACAAATTTGATGGATTGCAAGTTACTGAGAAAATTTTGTAAGCAAGAGGCACCAACAAGAGTGGTAGGAGAAACCACGTAGTATGCAAAGGGAACAATAACTAGTTGGGCACCGTATTTCCTAAACCTATTTTTGGAATATTGCAGAGATGTGCATGATTCTAGGACATGGTTCCACTATTCTTGGTTGCTAATTTTGATAGCCTTAGTGGCATGGGAAGAACCAAAGTATTCATCCTTCCTTTATAAGAGAGGAAAGTGTCGCGCAACAAGGTATATAGCCCTATGGAACAATACAGATACGACACAAAGGAAAGACAATTCCAACAATTTTGGTATGTCTCTTGAGGAGATGTAGGATAAGATAGCATATACATGGAGGATCTCACTAGAAGTGGTGAAGGAGAATGAAGGGATAGAAAATTTCAAAGCATCTAGGCACAATATGTGGATACAAGCAAGGAGAGACCCGAAGAAGAAATGGTTGAACATGCAGTATTGTGTCACACCATAAGAAGCACAATGGGTGATAGGTGAATGGCCAGATCAGTGGAAGGTAATAGTGGTTGAAAAGAAAGAAACAAAGGATAAGGAACAATCAGAGATTCAGAAATCAAGTATTCCAGCAACAAATACTAGAAAAACATCATAGCACACTCATAAAATAGAAAGTACGACGAAATTAAAGAAGTAGAGAAAGAAGGAAACAATACCTAGGGCCTCAGTACTAAGAACTGAGTGCGCAGAAGAAACAAATGGGGAAGCATAGAAAAAGGATAACATCCCTATCTAGGAGGCAGGAAGTGGAGACATATCAGAGGAAAAGAACCTCACGTAGACAGAGAAAACACCAAAGATAAAATTATCAATGCAGATAGGAGGACAACGCAAGAAGATGAAGGTGTAAAAGAAGTCTCCTAAGCTCACAATAACTGAGGATGGCACATAATTGGTGGCAGAAAAAGTGTAGGATTTAGGAGAATAATCCCTATACGTTGCAGAGTGACAAAGAGAATAATTAATGAAAAACTTGATGTAGGTGAAAGAATTTTTGGAAATCCTATAGATCAATGTAGCACAACAAAAAGGCACAACGTAGCAGGAGAAAATCCATGAGGAAAAGGAGACAATGAAGAAAACAACAATGGAAAGTGAAACTTTCCAAATCAACCAAGGAATGTTACACATAGACAAGGACACAAAAAATAAACCCTTGAAGGATATAGAGAAGTTGGACTTGGTGTTGTCTAAGATTCCAACCAAGGAATTATACAAGCTAGATATTAGTGTGGTGAATGAAGATCAATCAAGGGCTAGAACAAATGCAACAAACTTAGAGATAGAAAGGGAGGTAAAGGAGGTACTAGAGATATCCCTCAAACAATTGTATCTCGAAAGGGATTAAGAAAAACAATGCATGGAGAAAATAGAAAAAATGTTGGAGGAAGTCTTTCAAACTATACCAGACAATGCACTAGAAGAGGTGTTAAGTACAGAAGAGAAGATCCAAAACATAGCGTAGACTATGGAAAGTTACAAAGATGAAATCATAGAACTGACAGAGAAGGTGATCCCTAGCACTCCACTAGAGATCAAGGAACAAAGGGAACAATAGATTGTGAAACACATAGAAAATATTGAAGGGGATATTAACAAAATGACATAACTTTATAATGGTACAGTGCATATGTAGAAATAATTACATGAATATGAAAATATTCAAGAACTATACCAAAAGGAGGGAAACATAAACATTGAAGTATAGGACTTGAAGAATAGATAGAATAATATGTCCATATCAGAAAGGATGAACAGTGCACATGAGGTGAAAAACTTGTAGGAAGAGTTGAAGTCAATTCATATGGAGAAGCAATTAAGGCGGGCTCAGTTGGAGCCATTGCAGGAAAGGGAAAAAATGATGATCACAGAGTTGGAAGAAGCAAAGATAAGCATAGAGAAGCTACACTTGGAGAGTGTAGAGGTGTTTAATGAGCACATAACAATGCATGTGGTATAAAGTATTGCAAAAAAGAGTGTGCAAGGGAAAGCACAAGTACAATATCTCACAAAAATATTTCAGACATTGAAGAAGTCAGTGTAGGAGAAAAAAAATGCTTGAGTGGATTAGTATGAGCCATAGGTAAGTGTTGGGGTCCTGTTGGAGAAAGATATTTTGGGAGAAAATTTCAAGGAATAAGGAAGAGCGCAACAAATGAGGCAAGAAGTTAAGGAATGGACCAAAGAAGCAGCGCACACTAGAAATCAAGGAAAATGGGCTTGAGGAAAAAAAGAGTCAAAGCAAGAAATGGTTGGATTGAAGACCAACCATACACAAGAGGTTGTAAAGTGGAAAAACCTAGTCCACTATGGTTAGGGTTTTGGTAATCAATGTAATGGGCTTAACCCAATTTTGGTAGTATAAATAGGCATTGTAATATCTAAGGAAATGATCTAATTTTGGCAAAGTTGAGTTCAGTTTTGAGTCCTTGATATGTTTTGAGTCACATTATTGGTTTTCATTGAGGGATTTGGAGCTCATATTTGGAGATTTATGGATTGTAACCGAGGTTCAGTTCGCAATATGTGGAGCTTGGTGCATGTTGACGGGTGAAATTGACCGTCCGTCAACTGGGAGAGTGGAACCGGTCCGGGGTTGTCTAATAACCCAAGCCGTTTGGGATGAACCACCCTGATGGGTTTATCGGCTCCGTTAGCCGATCTAAGGTCTTAAGAAAACAAAAGAAAACTTCTCTAAACTAACTAATCTAACTAAAACAACTATTAAAACAAACTAAACTAATCTAACTATAAAAGAAATAAAACAAACTAATAAACTAATCTAACTATTCTATATATACAATCTACTATCTAATACTATACTAACTCTAAGAAATCAAATATCTAACTACTAACTAAAATAAATCTTATTCACAAAATGTACAATATTAACAATTTACAGATTTGAATGAAAACCTGAAAAAACTCATTTGTATTCTGCCCTAAGACAGTGAGAGATATTTTTTGTTGATTTTATAATTTTATGAAACATAAATTAAATAAAAACTAACTAAACTAAACAACTAATATAATAACTTTAACTACTAATCTAACTAAACTACTTCAATTATACTAACAAATTAATCAAACCAATAAATAACAAATTGACCTGGAGAAACGCTCCAAGTTTGTCATGTATGAAATGATTGTCTTAGCTGATCGGAGGGAGGAAACCCACACCGAAATATCCAGAAGCTTCTCGTAAACGATAAGCTGCAGTGCTCTTCAAATATGATTACAGGACAAAACAAGACATAAAAATTGCAACAATCTTATGATTTATAAATATTCACAGTCAGGTAAACCCGTATGCAAAGATCTATACGAAATGATTCAATTAACGAAGAAGATAAATCTGTGATTCATTAACTGAAACAAAGTAATTGCTGTATTTTTAAGTAATGAAAGAAATCAGATATGGATAAAACATTAATTAAATCATATCATTCTGCAATAGACTATGATAGCTAAAGTATTCTATAATCAACTGCAAAGTGACATGCATAAACTCGAAACAAAACATTGATATTATGAAAGCGAAAGTTGTAGCAATAACATCAACTCTCGTCTCAGATTGTATTAGAAATCCATAGCCTGGTTCTCCCACAAGTGAGGATGCTCCTTATTACACAAAATAATAAGTATTTAAAGACCTTCCACAGGGTAAAACATCCCTGTGGAAGTTATCAAAATTGTTTACATAAAATCTGGGAAAATATCCCAAGTCTGACTAAACTAGGAACCTAAAATAAAACTAAAACACACAAATATCTCCTAGACTGTCCAGCATGCCCAATGCAATTCGGATGTACCTGAAAAGGGTTAAAAATGGACAAGTTAGAAGGATATTTTATTGATAAAAATGATAAAAATCTAATTCTATAGACTAGCTACAAAATCTTGCGATTCTGTAGCTGGTCTAAATCAGACACAGAATCAACCTTAAAATCAATTCAAATCTTTAAAGAATTAAATTCAAACTATTACCAAGAATGTAATTTCTATTTTAAAGACAAACGAATTATTCAAATGGAAATTGTTATACTAATTAGAAATCAAAACAAGACCAAGATCAATCAAATGACTACAGATATGCATGTACTATGTTTTGTTTGTTGTCACAAAATCGGGTAAACATAATTGTAATGAACAGTAATGAAATCGTTTTCATATCAAACTTGAATTGATACAATTAAACAAATTTATTGCCTTATCCATCAATAGTAAACACGACCGAATCTATACGAAAACAACATGATCACTTTCAGATTCGATACAACTGTATTAACATAAACAAACGATCCATCAAATCAAAACTGGTGTGTCAATTACTACAAACGAAATGATAATGGAATCAATCGATTGATAACAAGATCTGTAGGATTTGTTCAATTGTTTGTTATTGCTATTCGGGGCAAACAAATCGATTGACATTGAATGAAAACGTTCCATTCAAAACGAACTTATTAACCAAATTTGACCGAGATAACATTTGTCGATCTGGGTCTAATCAACTCGTTTTGCAAATTAAAATCAAGCAGAGTAGCATCTATGATACGAATCCAACTCATGAAAACAATTGTACTAACTAAAAATACACAGAAATCCAATCAAGACAAGAGCGAATCGAACAGTTGGAGTTTAACAGAGTCGTTGTGAATCAAAACCGCTCCATGATTCGGGCGTAGATATCTTTTGTACAAGCTTAAATGAGAATATAGTTTTCATACGAAACATAGTCGTTCTTTCCAAATCAGAGTCAATCAGAGTTGTATTCTTAATTTATAAGATTACATCATGTCAATTCAAACTCACAAAGTCATTCCAAAATCACAACATACAAACTAACCATAACGAAATCAAACCAAATCAAAACATGATCGTGCTCTAAATTTAGCATGAAAAACTCTTGTTCAGATTAGATACAAACAAATCCAATCGAAAGCAAACCATCGATTTCGTTAACTCAAAAGACAAACGAATCAAATCCGATGAAAACCTATCAATTGCTAAACTAGGCATGACCAAATCATAACCAAATCATAACCTCATTCAGTTTTAGCAAAACGAAAACAATGTATAGGATGAACAACATTATGACAGAGCCATTTCAAATGATAGATAGAGCGATTTGAAAACCAAACTCAAATCATTATATTAATCCAAGCAATTCACAAAACAAAATTGATACTTAAATTCATACCTGGATGACGAGCAGACAACTTGATCATGAAATTTTGGAGTTGACAACGGCTGTAGCCGATTCAACATTCCTAAAAATGATGGAACTCGTGGTTTTTTGCTTCCGATCATTTTCTTGAAACTTGTCCCTTTGGCTGGTCAACAGTGCAACTTGGTTTTCCAATGATTGGATCTTGGACTATAATAAGGGGACGTATATATAGTATCGTTCCAACCACATATCACATTGGTCACATGATGACTATCCGGGCTTCGAAAATGTAGGTGAGGGTTTGGTTACATTGCAGAGGGTTTCGTTAGGTATCTTGATCCCTAGGTAACTGGGATTGTTCCTTAGGCAAGGGGGAAGATTAGAAACGAAGTCATAGGGTGGTTCAGAGAACAGACCCTGTGAGTAAGGGTACTCACTAGCTAGGAAGTGTTCTATGTCATAGTCCGAGTCTTCACTGAGGACTATGGGCTTCTGCTCAACACACTCTTTAGTCTTATTCCTAGCCATTCTCGAGATAAGCCGAGCATTATTTTTACCTTTTCCATCAACAGTAGGGTTTCCCTTGGCCTTTTTGCTCACAGGATTTTTAATAGCCTCAACCTTGTTTGCTAAGACGTTGGGTAAGTCAATATCAGAGTCAACTAAGGGTTTAACAGAGGGCAGTAGGACATGGAAGGGTACGGGTGGCCCGACCTTAGTTCCATTAACCACGGGCTTGTCAACTTGGACGGGCTCTGCCTCAGCAAAACCATTTGGAGAGATAAAAGCTTGCCATCTATCACCGTGGAGATTTAAGTGATGAACAACGATGAGTCTGATTAGGCCATGGTGGAAAAGGCTACTATTGGTCTTTTCTCTTTTAAACCTTTTCAACATTTTATAAAGGCTACGATGGAAGTAAAAAGGAATGTTTAATAGATACCCTATAAAATTCATTAACAGTCGAAGGTGATAAAGAAAAACGAGTCCATATCGACCCCCACAGGTCATGAATTCTTTGACCACCATCAAAATATCATGCCATCTTAGTTTAAGCATGGAAATGGGCATACCTCTATCACAGGATGTGACCTTTCGTGAGATGAACAGTAGTGACCATGGCACCTCCTCCACTTTAGAATTTTTAAACCAACGCTGGCCCATGGACGGTAACCCGGTGGTAGAGTTAATGAACTCTTCACTGATTTCCAACTGAATGTCACCCACCTTGGCCCTACAACCATCAAAAGTCAGGGCAAACTGTTGTGCAACAAATAGATTAAAACCCTCGAATCACTGTACAAAGGTGAGTCAACCTCTATCCTCTAAGTCTTTCTAGGCATTGTCGAACAACAACAAGGCTTGGCTACCGTTCGGCTCAATTCGCACCATCGGTGCCATGGAGAAGAGCACACAGTAAGTCTAGGGTTTGGATCATAGCATACATAGGAGCAGAGTGCACGAAGGGTTACCCAAGCTAACAGAGGTGAAACAAGGATAATGGATAGGCATAAATGACATCGTGCGAAGGTGGTGGAGCTATTTACTAGCCATGCATAATAGTTATTTCCAAGGTACAACTGCCGACGCTTTCAACTATACAAATCACAACGCACATGTGTTATTACTATGTCATTTTAATCAATCCATTGAAACCTTTGGTAAGTGGAAAAACCATGCACGTAATCCAACATTATGCCATAGTTTTAAAACCAACACACAAATCGAAACTGATACCAAGGGTTTGACTATGTGACATGCGTTTTATGTATACCAATGTGCCAAGTAGATTAATCAAATAACATGTAAATCCAATAGCCAATAGCCAATAAAATGAGTGCAGATCAAAAGGTCTTGCCAATTGTATAAATGATAAGTAAAATGTAAACGCAATAGGCATATTGACAAGAATGATAACAACAATTCAATAATGATTTTAAAGTGACTTCTAAAGACCAATTTTTCACGCTTACAATCATGAAAACAACATCGAAAGTAAGTGTGCAAATGGCGCAAAAATAAAAGTGTCGTTTCATTTGAGAATTGCGACGAAAAATTAAGGTTTGTAAAAAAATGGTGTAGGCAGCTTATAAGACAGTGAAAAAATGTGAATTGGCTGCCAACAATGGCGACACACTGGTAGAAGTAGTTATCTCTGCAAAAGGACAAATTCAGATTAGGACGGAAAAGATAATTCCAACTCAAAAACAACAACCAAAAAATCGTATAAACATCATCATTAACCAACTATTCCAGCAGTTTTTTAAAAGATGAAAACAGATAACAGTCCTAAGACCAGCGAGTCATGACATTAAAGATAAAGTCTCCAATACTATTGGCAGAGCCACTGCTGCCAGCAGGCATCCATAGCCTCGACAGGGTTTCCATTTAACCCACTCTGACATCCATATCCTACCAAGAAGTTGTAGATCAGAATAAAGGTCATTAAAGAGGTTTCTTATTTGCAAATTTTCATATATGCGACATTGCTTCGCTTCCAGCGGGCCTGTTCAGTACCCTGACAAAGTTGTCTTGGCATCATGCATGCATTTACCCTCTGCCAGCAGACCTGTTCAGTATCCCGATGGGTTTACAAGAACTTCCCACAGCTCTTATTAATATTTTTTTTTTTGTTTTTTCATAGATATATAGTTGAGCGGGGTGACGCTGAAAATCATGATATTTTAACATATTTTTTCAGACCTCATCAGAATTTTTTAGAACTGTCCTTTATTTAGATCTAGAGATGTCTCATTTACAAAAACAACTTTCTAAGGCAGGGAGACATCTTTCGAGTCATTCCCTTAAGGAATAGGGACAACGTAAAAAGATAATAGATGATCATGACAATCTTTACTCAGAGATCGAAATCCGTCATCTTCTTTCAAACAACAAACTTTTCAAACATAGATATAAATTTCAGAAATATACTATTGATGTTTGTACAAATTTTCTTAGTAGTTATTTCAGCGAAGGAATTTTCTATTGTCTTCGTCTGCATATCTCAGTGTACAGGTATGTGTATTTTCCAAAAACACAAGCTGACAAATTCAAAGGAAAAATCAAAAACAAAAAAGAAAATGAAAAAGAAAACAAAAGCAAAATATGTACATAATATACAAGGGTAGTTATCAAGCAAAGTATCTTTTCAGGGCTTGGCCATTCACCGGATAGGTGTCAGGCTACCCCTCAATATTCTGCAATCAAAAAGAACTGGGACCCAACTTTTCAGCAATTAAAAACGGTCCAAGCCATAAGTTTTGAAATTTTGTGTGCTCTCCCTTTCCCTCATGCGGTTTGTCCCATTTCAAGACGAGATCACCTACTTTGAAATTCCTATCAGAAGCAGAGTTAGAATCGAACCAGTTCTTAACCAATAGTTGATGCTGATCTAACTTTTGTTTAGCTTGGGCTCTTACCTCTTGTAGCTTCATCAAAGCGTTAATTCGGTTTTCCAAAGGGGGACAATCTTCTTCTTGGATTTTCTGTGACAACTGAAGTGAAGGGAGAAGAATGTGAGGTGGCAGAATTGCTTCTCTGCCATAAATGAGAAAAAAGGGGGAGTTACCTACAACAGATTTTGGCGTTACCCTATCAGCCCACAGTGCATTTAACAATGCATTGTGCCAATTTTTGTGATTTTCAACCACTGTTCTCTTGATGATTTTAATCAAGTTCTTATTTGTCGATTCTGCCAATCTGTTGCCTTGGGGGTAATAGCTAGCATAATACTTCAATTTAATTTCTTTTTCCAAAGCGAACTCGCTCATTTCAAGAGAAGAAAAGTAAGAAGCCTTATTGAATACTAAATAGTCATGGATACCAAAACGAGTGATAATATTCAAGTTTAGAAAGGCAATTAACTGGCTGGTGTTGATGGTTCTTAACGTGACATCTTTAGACCATCGGGTAAAGTAATTTGTGGCTATCATAATAAACTTTTGTTGTTGTGAGGATGGAGGGTTGATCGGACCTATGATGTCAAGGCCCCACTGCTGAAAAGGAGAATCTACTGAAACGGGTTGCAAAGGAAAGGCTGGTTTCTGTAGCCGCCTTGATGCTTTTTGCAAAATGGTACATTTACGACACAAGGCATGGGCGTCCCTAAAAAGCGTGGGCCAGTAGTAACCAGCTCTTAAAACCTTATGGGAAGTGGTGTCACCACCAAAATGACAACCAGCTTCTCCTGCATGCAACTCTAGCAAGACTTTTTCTGCTTCGTCTTTTTCAAGACAATGCATCAGTACGTCGTCAAAACTTTGACGAAATAGGATACCATTAACCAGATGAGAGGAGGAAGAATTTAACCTCAACGCTCTTCTTTTAGCGGGATCCAGGTGACGAGGGGCTGACCCATGTTCAAGACAGAATCTTATATCATCATACCAAGGACTGAAAGCATTTTGTGTGCAACAGATTAGATTCTGATCGTGTTGTCCTAGGTTTGACGTATCGCTTTCTTCTTGCTGTCCTGCTACTGAATCAGCAACTAACTTGCATAACCCTTGGCCTCTCACTATCTAAGATGGGGTGATTTCTATGTCATACTCCTGCAAAGAGGTGACCTAGTTAGCTCTCTTTTCACCTAGTTCCTTCTGCACTAACAGGTTCCTCACGGTTGGGTAGGGGACAATGACTTTCATCCTAGACTTCTGTTGACGGGCGAAAATG